>PVIH01020399.1:0-32530 GCA_004025045.1 Sigmodon hispidus | reverse complement strand
AGGTAGCTCTAAAGAATAGAATAGCAAGAATATTCTATGGTTAGGTTACCTAGCAACTCTCCCCTGAAGCAAGACCAGTCACCCTTTTACCCTGCCAATATCCTGCTCCCCTGGCCAGCTTCCTGCAGGTGTTTGAAGATTGCCCCCTCCCCATATTCTGCTATATAAGCATGTTTAGAATCGCAATAAATCGCAGCTCAATCAGAATCCTGTCTGACCTGCTGCCTTCCTTTGCGTCTCCCTTCCCTTCATTCTCTCTCATAGGTGGTCTCCCGTGTTGAAGCCCCGCGGGTCGGGGCATGGTGAGGCGTCTGGAAGCAGAAGACAGTTCAGTTTCCAGGGAAAGCCTCACGTTCCTGACAGCATCTAGTTCTAATGCGAACTTTTCAAAACCAGCCAAAATGGACACATTATCTGGAGTCATAGGTCTAGGCAAAGCCATTAAGAGGTAGAGTAGGGAGAAAAAAGTGAAAGGCCCCCGGGACCAGGAAGTCCCTAACAAGGGGAAGGCATTACAAACAGAGTCGTGTCCAATGCTTGTGAGCCTCCAACGTGGGATGGGGACAGCAAAGTGATCCCCAGATGCAGCAATAAAAAAGTCATTGGTGACCATTATGGGACTGACTTTTGTGGACTGGAGGAAGAAAACCTGTTGAAGGAACAAAGGAAACAATGAAGAGGTTTGCATTCTGTTTTAAGGTGGGACATGGTAGTGTGCTTACTTCTGAGGGGAATGATGCAGGGGTTGATTGTAGGCCTGTTCAGGCAAAAGAAGGCAGGGATCCAGGGGACATGAAGAGAAGGGAGGGAGAGAGGAAGAGAGAGGAAGAGGAGGACAAACAGGTGATAGAAGTTTTTTGTTGTTGTTGTTGTTTTTTAACAAAAAAAAACCATGGCTGTTGGCCCGCCAGCTTTCATTTACTCAGTAAAACATGAGAGGAAACATGTGTGAGATTTGAGGAAGCTACAAATGTGAGCTCACTGCTAGAAGAATGGAAGTGCAGATTGGCCTTGAGAACATGACAGCATCACAGGCAGTGTGGGACTAAAAATAATAAATAAATAAATAAATAAACAAACAAACAAACCATGGGAAAACATACCTAAATTTTCTTATAAGTCTGGGTATGTGTTTTACTTTCATGTAATAGGGCTGTCAATCTGAACACAGATGATGATAAGTGCTTGGGGCTGTGGATGTGGCTCAGCCAGGAAAGGGGTTCCCTACCATTCAAGAAGTTCTGGCTTTGATCCCCAATCACAAAAACTGGGTGCAATGCGAATGTGTCTATTATCTCAGCCCTAAGTGGGTAGGAACAAAAAGGCCAGGATTTCTATGACATCGGCAGCTACATAGTGAGCTTGAAGGTACCCTGGGATACAGGAGACCCTGTCTTGATGCTAATAACAGTAACTGCTATGATGAAAAGTAAGCCAGAATGCTGACTGGGTTGTCATGGAAACCATCTGTAAAGGAGTGAGTGATGGAGATTGGACTCTTGCTGAATCAGGGACGATGTAGAAGGAGCAGTATGTGCAAAGTCAGAAGACGCACGGCTAGGGAATTTCAAGTGGTCCTTATACATGTCTTGGAATTATCCATAAGGCCCCACTGGATATTGTATCTGGAGCTTCAGTGACTGGTTTGGTTCTAATTTTGATGATTTGTAGCACCTGGTGCTTTGCCACTGGAGTTGTTAATGTCCTATAAATCTGTCCCTTTAAGTGGCACCATGTGCCTAACTTTGGCCAACTATAATTGCAGTTTGGCTTTTGATTAGAGGAAGCCCCCTGTGCTGCTAGCTGTGAGCCTGCCAGGGCGGCTAGACATCCTCCCCCAAAGCAAAGTGGAATAGGCGGGGCCACTGGGGTCCTGGGGAGGTCAGACCTCTGGTGTGTGGAGGATGCAGCTTCCTGGAGACTCCCCTTAGGGACAATAGGGTACCAGCCCTCCTCCAAGATGATGGAGATCTGTACAAAGAGAGACCAGAACTCCTCACCCCCTTTAATGCAGAAACTGAGGCAAGGCTTTCTTGGATGACCATAAGGCAAAAGGAATTGTCATTTGAGTTTTGGGCCATTTAAATAACTCACTAAACACTGATTGAACCAGTGTTTAAGCCAGGAGTTGTACAAAAGCCCATGTAAAGAGCCAAAAAGCTGATTGCTGAGCTCAGGGGACTTGGAGGCAGTTCTCACTGGGGCGTTACTGCCCAAATGTTCTAACCAGTAATTCAGGACACCCAGTCTCGACACATGAAATCAACTTCAAACCTGAACCACTTCAAGGGCAGAAGCAAGTTCGGGTCGTAGGATGATGCTGAGCACTTCTGGATCTTTCTCCTCCCCCTGGTCCTCTTCTTTTTTCCTCTCTCTCTCCTTCCAATCCTTTCTTCCTTATGTTCTTTCTTCCTTCTTCCCTCCCTCCTTCCTCTGCCCCCCCCCTTCTGCATCTCTTTTTTTTTTTTTTTTTTTTCCTGGTCTTTTCCCCTCCAACTTGTCTTGTGAAGCTCTTAGTCTAGAGAGGAAGGCAGACGATGGCAGACCCTGGAAGAAACTAAAAAGGTACTGTCATATGACAAAGAGTAATAGGAGTAATAGGAGGCTCAGGGACATGTTTGCTAGGAGTGATGTGTGAAAAGAGGCAGCTTGTCAAGCAGGTTCTGGAGCACGAGTACCAGGCCATTGGGACAGCTGAGGGGAAGTAGCTGGCGTTGTCTGAGGAAAGGGCAAGCCCCCATGGTGGAGACCTGAGCCAGGGGAAGAAGGAGCAGAGATGGTTGAGAAGGGATCCCTCGCTGTGGGTCACTAGGACTTGCTATATTGGACAGCGAGAAGGTTTGTAGGACTTCGTACAGGCTACTGAGGTCTGGTTCTGGCTGTTCTGTGAAGGATGCCTTGGCAAGAGAGGAGGAGGCAGGAAGCAGCAGGACTCTTTGAATGCCAGGGGGGAGCACATAGGGTTGGGACCCAGGTGTGAATTCTGTTCTAGCCCCTGAAGCCACGCCTTGCCCTGAGTTCTGAAGGCAAGGTCCATTTAAGAAAGATTCCCACTTTCCTTTGTCTTTCCTTTCCCTCACATGCCAGAGGGAGTGCACTCTCGAACCCTCCCCCCTCCTTGTCTCTTCTCCCCCTCCCCCCTCCTCTCTCTATCCCTCTTCTCTCTCTTTATAATAATAAAGTCTTTCTATGTAGAACCAATTCTAAGTGTCTCCTGCCTCCACCACCACTGCCTCCTACCACATGGGGCATGAGGTCTCCATCCATAGCCATCAGCCTGTTACTACAGGGAAATGCCATATCAGATCAGATCACAACACCAGGTGTAGCAGGGATTTGGAGGGGGGGGACTGGAGGATACTCCGGAAGTAGTGTGGGCAGAATATGCCTAAGGATCTGGAGCACTAAAGGGGAGAGAAGGGAACGGAGGCCAAATCTGAGAAACTGAAGGACCAAGCTGCAGTTTTTTGAGATGAGGAAGACAGAGAAGCAGTGTGTTTGGAAACAAAGAGTCAACTGTAGAGCTGAGGGATGGCTCAGTCTGTGAAGGGTCAATGCATAAGAATGTGGCCCCAGGGGTGTCTGTAAACCCAGCACTCAGGGAATGGGACAAGCAGGTCCCTAGAGATCATTCAGTGAGCTCCAGGATCAGCAACAGACCTCTCTCAAAAACTAAAGTAGAAGGGGCTGGATCTCTGGCTGCTCTTCTGGAGGACCAAGGTTTGTTTCTCAGCACTGGCCATAGCTGCTCCCACCCACCCATAACTTCGGTTCCAAGGCCCTCTTCTGGCCCCTGTGGGCATGAGGCACACACATGGTGCACAGACACACATGCAGCCAAAAACATCCATATACATAAAACAATAATTAAAAAATAAGGTGGAGATTAATGGAGGAAGACCTCTGATATCAGCTTCTGTTTCCACTTGTGCATCAGGCACATGCAAACACACCTGTACACATACTCACATACCTACACACACAACCACGCATAGCAGTGTACATGCATTTACACAGAAATACACTAGCGCATGCACACACACACACACACACACACACACACACACACACGTTCTAGCACACGCCTTTGCACGTATCCACAGGAATACTTTGTACACCACAGGAAAGAGAAAACAAAAGCCAGACTCAGCCCTGTATGCATTAGACACTTGTAATCAGGCAAGTGAGGATGTTGGAGGAGCAGCTGCTGTCTAGGTTGAACTCAGAGGACAAATGTTGGGAAGGGACGTAGATGAGGACCCAGCAGAGTGTAAGCAGTCTCCTAACCAGTAGTTCTTGGCTATAGCAACATGTAAGGATCACCAGGGAGGTTTTTAATTCTGGGTGCCTGGGATGTAACGCAGACCACTAACAGCAGGCTCTGGATGATGGGACCCAAGCACCAGGATTGTGAGTCCAACATATAGGCAGGCTCTGAACACTGCTCGAGATATGTCATCTAGATATCTCAGGACTTGGTCCCCAGATCCATAGCATGACCAGCACCTGAAGTTTATTAGAAATGATATAGCACAAGTTTACTCAACACAGAATTAGATGCTATGTGGACAAGACCCAGCCAACCTATGTGTTTATAAGTTGGTATTGGCTTCCCCTTATTTGAATCTTTGAGGATGGGTGTAATGCTTGGAGCTGTGGCAGTTATCTTGTAACCATGAAGCAGCACACTTGTAGACAAAGACAAACTGACTAATAGATGACAAAGTGGGATAAGCTGGGAAGACCTTGCCATTCCCCTGAGCCTGACCCAGGAAGGTCTCACCATTTCCATAGGTCAGAGGCATTCGAATGCTTGACATGGTCCTGTTCATGTCAACCATACACATATAGTTCATCCATTCCCCACAGTCTCTCATGAAGCTCAGGAAGCCAGAGCTCAGTTGATCTGGGTTAGACTCCAAGATCAATGCAGGCCTGCTACACACAGCTCTCTCCACTCCTCCCTTTCAGGACCTCTAGGCTCATGTCCTTCCCAAGAGACACAGGAGGACTTGGAGACTGTGGCAGCATCATATGATGATAGAATGAAGTGGCTAAGGGATGAAGTGGTTACGTATTGTCAGCCACAGCATGTGCCACCATCCATGGACATGGCAGAGTGAAGGGTATCAGTGGCCAAAGAAGAGACTAGGAGCTGATCTCTCATTCTTATAAAGGAAAGCATTTAATTGAGATGGCAGCTTACAGTTTCAGATGTTTAGTCCATTATCATTATGTTGGGGAGCATGGTGGCTGGGAGTATGGTGGTAGGCAGACATGGTGCTGAAGAAGGAGCTGAGAGTTCTACATTTTGATCCAAAGGCAACAGGAATTGTTCAACAGTTATAGTTCACTCAACTTCCCTGGATCATCATCCGAGGTGGCTGCTATGTTCAACAATATTGAACATTAGGTCTTCATTTGATTCTAATATTCACTTAAGAGAGTATACATAAATCATAGGGCAGGATTGCAAAATCTGTCAAAGTCAAAGGTTTTCTTTCTTTTAAAAATAAATGTACTGAGAGTCAATGACCAAAACCAATTATATTCTCTACCTACCTACCACTCACACTGCCATGCTAGACATCCCTCTCATTCTGTTCATGAACATAAATGCACAACTTCCTATTGTAGTAGTGCTATCCACTGTTCCTTGACTACTTATGCAATCTTTGAATGAAAGTTACTGGAGTTTTCCTGTAAACCTTGGTCATGTTTGCTGATGTTGCTCTGGCTGTCTTAGCCACCTTTATACTATTGGGCTGGGCCACAGTAACTGGACTGGATTGACAAACCTATGTCTTCTAGCATATGGCTATTGTAAGCACCACTGCTTGCTCCTTCTGTAGAATTCAAGGAGAGTTCTACATATCTAAGATGCATATTTGCTTCATCTTTTAACATAACTGCAACAGCATCTTCATAGTTTGCAGATAACAGCAGCTTCACCAGTAAATCTGCCATCAGGTCCAATCTCAGTATGTACTGTCACAGGGATGAGTGGTGAAAAAAATATGAATGTCACTCTCAGTAGTTCTTTGTAAGGTAATGTGTACATAGTGTTCAGTGTTGTGATCTGGAAAGTAGATCCCCCACCCTCATATCTGTGGTTAGAAACTCATGACAAACAGCAATTGAGGTCTCTTCTAAATCTATGCACCAAACCCATAGCTATCATTATAGCCATTATAATAAGCATAGCCTCTGTAATGTCCACCACAAACACCATACCCCATCTCTCAAAGCCAGTCCCTCTGCCAATGCTGTTAAACTCTCTGCATCCACTGGTCTGTCATGGGGAGACCTGGCTGCTATATGGCCATAAGTTCTCATAGTGAGTTCTAACTTCAGCTCAACTGCTCTTAAATATTTTGATATACTAATGTCATATTCTTTCCTTGGGTATCTTTAGAGCCTTTTCAGTGAAGCAGTTGGCAGGAAGGTTCCCCTGTACTCACATTCTGGAAGTCTACCTGCAGTGTTACTCTATTTGGTACAATTCCCAGCTCTGAGAAGAACCAAACAGTTTCTTCCTTGCTGTATCCAGAGGGGAGTCCTCTATGCAGAAGACCACTGGCCATGTCACGACGATTCGGAGCTGTATGCATCAACATCCAATCTGCTGTAATGTTGTTGGACCCTCATACTTCAACAGTATCTGTGCCCCAGAGTCCCTCTGCCCTTTTCCAAGGCTTAATTGACTTCATCATCTGTTTCACATTCAACAAAAGCCTTGACACTTAGTCTGCTTTCCCTGACTAAGTGAAATGAACACCTCGAGCTTCATTTTAAATTTTGTAGTCAGAAAAAAAAAATCCTACTGCATTTTATCAGCTAAGCACAACCAGGGTAAGGCCAGGCAGGACCTTCACCAAGAAGCATGTCTGCAAATTCAAATTATACACACAGAAAACATCTATGAGAGTTCTCCAAGGAACTGTGCTTGTTTTAAAGACATCCCCATGTGTTGTGGGGGTGCTGGGTTGGCAGGATGGAAGTAGTCAAAGGGACAATCTATGGAGACATATAGTGGGCAAATTATTTATGGAAGAGTAAGACTAGCCACCTCCCCTCACCTGGCTGCAAGTGAGGAGGAACCTGAAAGAGGATGATGCCATTTAGGGACCAGAGGAGAAGGAGTACATATATGGCAAGCAAAGATGAAAGGAAGTTGACTAGTCATCTACTATAGAAAAAGAAGCAATAGAAGCAATATATATGAAAGGGGGATTTATCCCATTGGTTTGAACAGTGTGGGGTGATTAGGCCAGCAATGGCTGTCTTCCCAATAGAAAGACTGAAAGCTTCTCAGTCTACAAGTTCCAATCTGGTGGTAGGTTATAGTTTGGAGGATTCTTGGACAGCCACTCATCTTCAGTATATGCTGAAAGGCAGAAGAAGCTAGGTACTGATGTCAACACAGAACAGCAGCATCAGCGGCAGCAACGGAGTATATGCACTCACCCGCAGGAAGCAGAAGTAGGCAGGCAAAAGCAAAAGCGTTTCCATGGGACATCTTTATACATGGCCAGGGTTGGAAGATGATGCCCACTTAGGAGAGGGTCTTCATCTTTAGTTAATGTTTCTAGGAAACACCCTTTTATAGACTCACCCAGACACACATCTCTCAGTTGATTCCAAACCCAGTCATGCTAACAACCAAGAACCATTACAGGAAGATGAAGGGCAATGGAATTTGAAGCCTCCACAGAAACTGTTCAGGAGGGCTTAGCCCAGGCCTGAGGCTTGGGTGTGTGAGAAGGCTTTGAAGCTGGGAATCTTGTGGTCTAAGTTAGGCCTTCAGAAAGTCACACTGTAGCTGTGAACAGTTGAATCAGGTGGAGGGGGGAAGATATACCTTCTCTTAAAATTGTACTTATAGAAAAATGACATGGCTGCACATTATGACATGGATTTTGAATGGCAGTGGTCAACTGGGGACTCAGAATCCCTTCAATCTCTGCACAGTATCTCCATAACTGAGCAATGAGGGAATCTGAAATTCCTCTCAGCAATGGGCACTCAGATGACACTTAGGTGATAGAAGCAGGCCATGCATTATTTCTACAGTCCTGTGTTGCTCGAAAAGGTAGACACAACAATGGTTGCCACAGCAGAGGTGTGACCTTCCCAACACCCCAGCGCTAATACCCAGGGCTGAATAGCCCTCCAGGACAGGCTTCATGAAGTCCTCCAAACTATTTCCCTCTGTCTTCCTTCCACTCTTGGCCCAGGCACATGGGCATGCCTCCCCATTTTCCCTGATTGCAAGTCAGGTGCTCCGAGTGGCTAATTACATTCCCCTCTCTGTCCAGGGAGCAGGCTGACATTCAGGCCAACCCCTTTCTATTTATTTTCTATTTTCCAGTCTAATTTTGGACATATTTTAAAAAGTTATTTGCTGGCACTAGAACACAGTCCTCAGAGAGACAAAAATACCCTAAGTCTTGTTAATGAGGAACAGGGCACTCGGAACTTAGGGAGAAAGCATAGAAAGAAAGCTGGCCAGCAGGAAGGGGGAGGGGCCTGGGATAAGGTGGGCAGGCCAGGAAGGGTGCTGGGGGTGGAGGAGGGTTTCCCCACCCCTCTGGGCGGTAAGGTTCTGGTGATCTCACCCCCTGGCCTCTCCTCTTTCTCATTTGTAACATGGGGCCTGAAAGGACAGGAAATGGACAGGGATTTCTACCTTCAGCAGATTCCAAATCCCAAGGCGCAGACACTCCTCACACCAGCCTGTAATAGCTTTAAAGTGCTCAAGGTGGGCCAGGTGAGAAGGCAAGATTCAGATGACATCCAGGATCCTGAGAACAGTGAAGGGTGTTCATGTCCTCACCCTCTCAAAAACTACAGCTGGAAGCTGGCAGTGTGGCATAGTGGTAGAGTATTCACCTAGTATGCACAAGGTTCATCCGCAATACTTCAAACAAACACTAAATGTTACCAACTTTCTCTCTACTCGACCACTATCTTCTCTTTCTTGTTTTTTTCCCATCTCTTCTCCTTCCTTCTCTCTTCCTCATTCCCCTATTCTCTCTCTCTCTCTCTCTCTCTCTCTCTCTCTCTCTCTCTCTCTCTCTCTCTCTCTCTCTCTCTCTCTCTCTCTCTCTCCTGCTGCTGTTGTTGCCCAGGCTAGTCATGATGCTAATATATGTAGCTGAGGATGATCTTGAACTCCTGCCTCCTGCTTTGGTCCCCCAAATCTCCCAAGTGCTGGGATTACAGGTTTGCACCACCATAGCCTTCCAAACCACGATCCTGATGGTGCATCTGCACATCCGGCTCCTCAGTCCTAAGCACCCTCTTTGCTCAGCTCATACAGAGTTTAACTTTCTAAAAGCAGAATATGTTTGGAAACACAGTGTGGGCAGGTTTACCTCTCTCCCAGAGAAGCTTCATTGGTTGTGTGGTGGATCAGGGCTTCAGAGAGCCAGGAAACACAGTACTGCGAATTTCACCTACCATCCCATAGCCATCCATCACCAGTGGGTTGTAAGAGTCCTGTCCATTATTTTCATATTGTCAGGCTTTCCTTTGCCGCCAGTGAGCAGTCTGTTAGCTCTCTCCATGTACCCCCCACTTCACACTGGGTTTAGGGGTGTGGCTGTAGGAGTCAAAAAATTCTAGTCCCTGGATGTTACTTCTTCAGGATCATCACTGCTTCCTTCCCCAGAAGAATTCTGGAAGATACTTTATATTATATCTTAACATAGAAGAGGCAAAGGACTTCTTCCAAGTTGTCATGGTGATTGAATGGCTCAGCTGTGCCTGTGCCAAGCCTGTAGTACCACCTCTGATGGAAGCCACTCTGGCCAGGAAGGTTCATGGTTGTTCCTCTGCAGGTCAGCAGCCTTCTGCAGGGTCATGTGAAGGCATATCTACAGAGCCAATGAGCAGAGGTCTGAGTTCAAGCTCATTTCCTAATTCTTACATGTGATTTAACCTGTATCAACCTGAGGAGGATCTGTAAGATGGAAATAAAGGATACTTTTCTCAAATGGCCATGTGAAGGATAAAATTTTACCAAACAAAGTGCAAGGCCCAGAAATAGTACCTTAATATAACCAACAGAGGTTTGGAGCAAATATTAGGGATGATATAAATAGTAGAGGTCTTAAACACAAATATTTGTAAACATAAATATTCCAAGGTAATGTGGCTAGTTTGATCAAGCTCTATTTTGGCTAAATTGTAGAAGATGCATTGGAATTTTCTATTAGATACTGACTTACTATGTCTTTCTCTTAGTAGAAAGTCAGTTTGGCGGCCAGGTGGTGGTGATGTACACCTTCAATCCTAGCACTCAGGCAGCAGAATTCTATGGGTTCAAGGTCAGCCTTTTCTATAGAGCCAATTCCATGACAACCAGGGCTACACAGAGAAACCCTGTCTCAAACAAACAAACAAGTCAGTTTGGTTTGCAGCTGAGTAAAAACAACAACAAAAAGCTAACTTTTAAGATTGAGGTTTTAGGAGACAGTGCATCTCCCTCCAGCTTGGGACTTCTTATTCCGAGTCTGTTTTAGATGTGGCTGGTGAGGCCCTTCCTCCCCTCCTGATGCCCATCATTTGAACGGTGAGGCTTGACACTGCAAAGCTGCAAATCTCTGATATTCATATTCAAGACCAAGTGGGGATGTGACATGTGCAGAGAATGCAGACATGTAGGCACTGGACTCAGGATGCTTACATTTGGTTCTGCTTCTACATTGTCCCTTTCTTGACCTTAGGAGAGGCTCCTCACCTCTTGGCCCTTTCATTCTCTATCTTTAAAGTGAGTAAGGGTTACAGTGAGGGACCTGGCTCAGTGGCTGGCACACAGCAGGACTTGTTGAGATTCAACTGTCCTCACTGTCACGGTGTTCTTGACTCCCGGTCACAGTGTTGCACTGTTGGTCACATCATTTCTGTTTCTTCACAAATGAGAAACTGAGGCTCAGAGGAGTTAGGTGGCTCACTCACAGCTGCAGAGCTGGTGTTTTGATCAGATACATTTGCTGTAGAATTGAAATCCTTTCCTTTTCTGGACAGCACAGGGGATAATGGAGGCCTCTCACTCATGAATGATAGTGCTGATTGAGTCCAGGCTTAGTAGGGTCTTGTCCTGAACCCCGAGTCTGTTGGCACGAGCCAACCTCCAGGCAGCCAAGCAGGACCCAGGGCACAGGACTGTGGAGGCCCCAGTACCAAAGGTTTTCAACAACTGGACTTCATTTGAGGTAGTTACTTTGGAATGGCAGGGGGGTACACAGGAGGTATGGTGTCCCCCAGGCATGTGGGAGCCGGCTGTCAGCTAATATGGAAAATGATGAAGACAGCTGAATTTTTTCATGTTGTGTGTACACTAGTAATGAAGCAAGGAGGAATTTGGAGGGGAGGGCTTTGGGATGCAGGAAAAGTGTTGCAGATGTTAGAATCACGGAGGAAGGCGGGCTCTGGTCCCTCTGGGGTTGACGGGACCATCTCCAGGCATCAACAAATGGGAACCTGGCAACTGGGAAATGTCTGTAACATAGGGGCAAGTGTGCATCTGGCATGGTGGGCCCAGAAACAGGGCTTGCCTGGTTATGCTCTGTAAGGAGAAACGGTTATTGCCAGAATGGACACTTGGAACAAAGTGAGTCTTGCTTCATATGAAGAATAGAGTAGAAGGTGGGGAATGAGGGTGTAGCTTATTATATAGTGATTTTTCTCTGATGCTGCCTAGCCATTCTAGTTGAAACATACTTTCCTGGGGAGATGTTAAGACTCAGGTAGTCAATAAACTTACAAGTCTCAGGAAATCAATGAACTCACAAGTCTTAGGAAGCTCCTGAAACTTAGCAAGATTCATACCAGGTCTCCCCAAGCTTATATAGGCAATAACAGTTGCTGGCTAGAAGAGTGAACAGTCAAACAGCTTGATGGAGTTTCAGAAATATAGTTGTCATCCATGCTGGGGTAAACTTTTCAGTGACAGCTGCCTCTAAGTCACCATGCTTCTGTAAATAATTCCTTTATCCTTATTCTGTAAGTAACCTCAATAAACTCACTGATTCACTAAGCTAGAACTGAGTGCAATTGCTTGTTCAGGCCACTGTCAGGGCCCTATCTGAGGTGAAGAGATAAATTTACATCTCCCCAGGAAAAGTCACACAATGAGCAGGAACTTAGGCTGTGGTGGCTGAGACTTCAGCAGGGCTGCCTGGAGCTTGTAGCACATAGAGGCTGGTGGGGAAGTGGGAAGAAGACATGTAGTTAATGAATACATGTTATGGATCAGGGAGGTTGGTCCTTCTGTTTCTACTGGGGGGGGATGTATAGCCACGGAAGAGCGCATCCCTCATCAGTTTCTAAGCTCACCCATCCTTCTTTGGTTTTCATTGAGAACAAAGAACTCTGAATCTCAGTTCCCTTTCCACAGGAGTGAAGCAAGCTCTGAACTCTGACATCTAGGGTGATCAGCTAAGGTCCAGTCAGCTAGCACAGGGGTTGGGGGGGGGTCCTTAGACAAGTTATCAGACAAACATGGTTGTAGAGTTCTTTGGGAAGAGAAGAAAGGAATTAGAAGGGTACCCCAGAAGTGTTAGTTATCATATACTGACTAGTTTGATGGTATATGGAGTGTGGAGTTCTCTTGCTTTCTGCAGGCTACCCACCAGAGCAGCCTCTGATGCTGATGCAGGCTACCCACCAGAGCAGTCTCTGATGCTGATGAGGAATGCATTCCTTCAATGCTCTCCGTTGTTCCCATCCTCATGATGCTGCGCGCTGTGTCAGCCATGTTTACATACAGCTGTATCTCTCCAGCTCAGCTACCCAGCAGCAGCCGGAGGGATCTTTTCAACCTATAAACTAAATGGTGTTCCTCCATTTCTACCCTGCTTGTGTCCCCCTCCCCCCATTGACATTTTTTTTTCTCAAAATCAAGACTTTTGGCTGGGACCAGTCCTGCCTCACCTTTCTACTTCTTATGCCACTGGGTTGTTTTGTTGTTGTTGTTCTGGTTTGTTTGTTTGTTTGTTTGTTTACCATGCCCTCACCATCCCTCTATCCTCTATCCCTAAAGCATGCTGAGCTCAGTTCTGTCCTGACTCAGTTGGCCACATGCCTTTCAAGCACCATAATAGGATGTAAGTGTTTACAGGCTCAAGCAGCCGTGGAGCACAGGTCTCAGTCATGCACTAGATGAGCTAGGGCAATAAGTGGGGATGCAGGAACCTGGGCTCCCCTCAGCTGGGGCTGCTCTATCCCAGGGCCACATCTTTGCACAAGAGAACATAGAGGAGGATTACCCAGTTCTGCAAAATCCAGGTCTGCTCGCATCTAGATGGTAAGTACAGGTCACAGAGTCACACCTGGGCATGGAGAGTTTGTGAGCACATGTTAAGGAAGGGAAGAGCAGAGTTTTGTGAGCAGTTAACTACCCAAGCCATGGTCATCTTCTCAGAGGTGCCTTTCTTAGAACATCCCTCTCACTACACATCTCCTGTCATTATTTAATTTTCTTCATCACCTTTCATCTATATGTCTGTCTGTAACCCTTCTGGAAAGTAACCCCAGTGAGGGTACGGACTTTGGCCACTCTATACCATATTCCTGGCATCTAGAGCAGGGTTCTGCCAATGGCAGCTGCTTAATGGGGGATTTTTGAATTGTTATCATCCAGATACCAGAAGAGGAGAAAATATGTTCCAGTTCATCTTATGAAGTTGGTTTGATGCTGACTGTGAACCCAGACACTACAACAGCTCACAGAAGGCCCAGTGGCTTCATGATCAGAAAATGCTTCAGACTATAAAACCTATCCGTACAGATTCCTTTCCTTCCCCATTGCTGATCAAGAGGCTGTAAATCTCAGAAAGGTAAGGCTAATGTCTGAGTTAAGCAGCCTGGGGACAGGGTTGCCTCTGCACTGGTTTCTGTGAGGACTCCTCAGACGTCTTCTGTTGGCCTTGGTTTCCCGGTCTGCAAGATGAGGGTGGCTGAGCACGGGCTAGGCAACACTCCACATTCTCCACAGCCTGCCAAGGGTACATGACCTCCCCGGAGCATGGCAATACCTTCTTTTTTCCAACTGCTGACCTTTGGAGAAAGCTCCCCTCCTGGTCTGCTCTCCCTCTGTGGTCTTAATAAGGCTTAATGAGGGACTTAGCCCCTTGGTGACTACCAGTTCATACTTATACTCTAGGGCAGGGTAGGGGGAATGTGGTTAATGACAGGGTCCTGGTATGGGTAGAGCTGACAACCTCGGCTGGCCTTTCTGGGACTCTATTAACAGACCACACAGGGGAATGTCTTCCCAGGGCCCATGATTTTCAATTTTTCCACTGGAGAAGGCAGCTGGGAAGAGGTGGCCAAGAGGCCAGAGACAATCATCTCTGTTTCTCTCAGCACCATTCTACCCAGCCTCTGGCTAGCAACCAGCTCATCTTTCTGCCTGTCTCCCCCCCTCCCTCCCGCCCCCCGCAACTTAGCTGTTCACTTACAACCTCCCAAGTCTATCTACCACCTATCCACATATCCATCATTCCTCCTAACTATCTACCAAGTTACTACCCAACCAGCCAGTAAACCACATAGGCAAATATGCCTAGCCAACCCTCCACCTATTCACCCATCCTCCCACCTCCTCATCCTTCCGTCCACCTAGACAATCATCTTCTATTCTTCTATATCCACCCTTCTACCTATGCATCCAGCTGCTATGCTGATTATAATAAGTCCAAATTAACAAGACCAAGCAACCATGGGCTCAAACTGTAAGTCAAACTAGGCATTTTATTTTATTTGTTTTAATCTTTATTTATTCATTTTATTTGCCTTGAATATGAATATGAAAATGAAAATTATAATTCATTTTATTTATTCATTGGTGTTTGCCTGGAACTGGGAACTGGAACTACAGACAGTTGTGAGCTGCCATGTAGGTGCTGGGAATTGAACCCCTGTCCTCTGAAAGAGCAGCCAGTGCTCCCAACTGCTGAACCATCTCTTCAGCCCCCACATTGCTACATTTTAAGTTGACTGTCTCTGATATTTTGCCACAGCATTGGAGAGTTGACTAACACACAGTTAATTGAACTCTGGACTGAGTGGAAGCTACATGGTGCCTCAGTTTCTACCACCCCCATAACGGGGATCAATAATAACAGCAGCTTCCTAGAGCTGTTGAAGAGACTAAGGCTGAGGTGCACAAAAGACATAGAATAGATCCCACCACATTGAAAAAAAAAGTTACTTAGCATTTCAGGGTAGCTCCACAAAGCCCAGGAAGGATGGAGCATTTTACTCCTACAGGCCTCGTTTGCTTGGAGGTCCTTCACATCCGCTGTGGCTACCCTCTCCCCCAGCTAACACTGTCTCCTCAGATAGCCCCAAATGTGCCTCCTCTCAGTGTCGCTTTAATTCAAGACACTGCCACCAAGTGTCAGGCTGTCAGAGAGGGTGTCAGGGAAGGCCCCTTGGCAATGTCACACTTCTAATTACCCAGTGCCGTGCCCCAAGTTCAAACAGATGTGGCCTGGCAGGCACGATAGCAAGGCACTTGGAGAGTGCGTTGTGATGCCAGGCAGGATTGGGCTCTGTGCATGCTTGCCTCTTCTTCTTCCTTATGGAGAGAGTGGCTTTGTATTTTTCGGGCTCGTGCCTCATCTGTAATGGCTAAGACGAGGTCTGCCAAGTAAATGCCTTCACGGGAAACTTGATGGACCTTGAATCCGGATCCCTTCAACTTTTCTGTTTGTGGGACTCCTTCCTGCTCTTGGACAGTATAATCTGAGGGAAGCTACCCGGGGTGTAATTCTGCTTGTCTGTGGTGGCTGCTTCCGGATGCAGCCAAGTCTGACTTCTTTAGAGACTCAGAACAAAGCCTACTCTGAAGGATGCTGAGCAGAGAAACGAAGACAAAGTCCACTCCAACAACACACGGAAGCTTCCTGAAGCCCGATGCCCCTGGAGCCTAGTGCCCTGGAGCCCAGTGCCCCTGGAGCCTGGTGCCCCTGGAACCCGATGCCCCTGGAGCCCGGTGCCCTGGAGCCCGGTGCCCCTGGAACTCCGGTGCCCCTGGAGCCCCTGGAGCCTGGTGCCCTGGAGCCCAGTACCCCTGGAACTCCGGTGCCCTGGATCCCGGTGCCCTGGAGCCCGGTGCCCCTGGAACTCCGGTGCCCCTGGAGCCTGGTGTCCCTGGAACCCAATGCCCCTGGAGCCCGATGCCCCTGGAGCCCGGTGCCCCTGGAACTCCGGTGCCCCTGGAGCCCCTGGAGCCCGGTGCCCTGGAACCCGATGACGCGGGAGCCCGGTGCCCGGGAGCCTGGTGCCCTGGAGCTCCAGCAAGAGGCTTCCCATCCTGTATGAGGGCCAGTTCTCTCTGCTAGAGTCACCAGATACAAGGCTGATGAATGCCTGCTGCAGGGCACTGCCCATCCCTCATGAGGACCAGAGTCCCCTCTTCCCCGGGGGCTTGTGGGCTTTTGTGCAGCACACTGGGGCAGCACGGTTCCCTGGATCCGGAACTCCAGTGGGGTCCAAACTCTTACATCAGAGTCTTTGTTCTGATGGCAACTTTAATTAAGGGCTTTCAAGCCCCCCTGTGAAAACTTGTGCTGTCAGCTCTGTGAGAATTTAGAGACTGTCCTCAGAGATATCATTCTGTTTCCAATTATCCAAACTTTAAACCTCAGTTTCAAGCAGACGCTGTCTTTCAAGGGCAAGGGAGTGGGCAGTGGGTGGGCTGGGGGGAGCTCACACCTGTTGCGATGTGACCCTGTGCTCAGCCTGTCATAGCCAGCTCCAGGACATCCTCCCGGTTGCTTCCCCAGAAACACTTTCAAGAGTTGTAGAGTTCTGAGCTTTGAACACTGATTCTGTGGATGAAAATCTCAGGTTCAACTGAGACAGGCCCTGCCCATCAGGGGAAGGGGCAGTGGTCTAGACAACTTGCCTGTGACACAGTCTAAGCGTGTCTTGGAGATGCCAAGGGAGAAGACTTGCTGGGCAGAGGATGTGCTACCATGCAGGGTACAACTTAGATTTTTGAGATGTGCCAAGGAAGTTCTGGGTCATAGACTCCATGGGGTGTATATTCTTTCTCTCTCTTCCTCTCTTTCTGTCTCATGTCTCTGACTCTCTCCTTCCTCCCCTCCTTTTTCCTGTCCCCGTCTCTCCCTCTTTCTTCCTCTTCCATCTTTATGGGTCCCGTGTGGTTACTATAAGGATTCCTGGCATGCCACATGGTGGACCCAGCATGGCGCCAGCAGAACATGTGGCATAATAGAAGGCTCGCCCCTAGGTGTGGTTACGTAAATCTGTGGCCACCCATTCTCTTAAAAAGGGCCCACCACGTGGAAGCTCGCTCTTTCTTTCTCTCTCTCTCTCTCTCTCCCTCTCTCTCTCTCTCTCTTCTGCTTCTCTGACCCTGTACTTGCCTGGCAACTCTCCTGAATAAAATCTCCTGTGGCCCTGGTAGTGTGTGCAAAACCCAATTGTTGCCCTTTCTCACCTGAACAGTCATTCTGGCCTTTCTCTGGTCCTCCCTGCTCACCCCCATTTGTAGAAAACCATTCATTCATTCATTCATTCATTCATTCATTCATAAAATACTTATGGGAACAAGGCAATGGGGCTGGGCCCTTTCTATCCACCCCCACCTTGTCCTGTTCCAACAGACCACTTCTCATGGGCCTTACTCTTTCAAATTGTCTTTACATTTGTGTTTTTAACATTTAGAATTACCTTACCCTACCCGTTCTGGAAGATTATCTTTATCTGTCATCTGCTGAAGCTGACTCAATATCTGTGTTTTGCCCCATGGCCTGTCCCCACTTCAAGTCATTTCTCAGAGACACATTCACCGCCATTGTTTCTTGTCATCTTTCCGGGTGTCTTGAATTTCTAGCTGGTCTACAGGTCTACAGGGGACTCTGAGATAAGGTGGTCTCAATGAGAAACCCAAGTAGGAGCCTGAGATCCCATGCTTGGCTTAGAACCCAGTGATAAAATTCTCCAGCAAACTTATCAATGCACTGAGCCTCAGTGTCCTCATTTGTAAAGTGGGGATGATCTCCTCCTGGGGTTGCTCTTGGGGTGTCAGGAGGGAATCTAGATCTATACAGCTAGGTGTCCAGGAAGTAGCCAGTGTCCACCAGCAGAAGCCATCGTGGGAATGACACTGTGCAATGAGGGTAGACTTGGAAAAGCTGGGGCTTTTCAGGATTCCCTCCCCTGACACCCATCACAGCTGATGGAACTACGGTTGCAGGTAGCTCCTGGTTGGGAATTGCCCTGACCCTGCTGAAGGACACAGTCCCTTCCAGGGGTGGTCCATGGCAGGCGACCAGGTTATATTGAGGCTCCCTCATTCTATCATCACCACCACAAAATGCCCGAGAGAAACAACTTAAGAGAAGAAGTAATTTTTTGATTATAGTTTCTGAGGATCCAATCCATGATCACTTGGCCCTGCTCTGTGCCAGTGGTGAGGAAGAATATCAAGGTGAGGAGGCATGACAGGAAAAATTCTCTTATCTCTAGAAACCAAGGAGAAGAGAGAGCATGGAAAGGCCATCCCTTCAAATACATACTGCTAAAGACTGACCTCCTCCCCCTGGGCCCATAGCACCACATGATGAGAGCCAAACCTTCTGCCCATGGCCCACGATATCATTCCACATCAAAGCCATGACAACTCTGAGGGCAACCTTAGTTCCTGCTGTGATTTCTGTTGTCATGCTTGTATGCCCTCATTCCCAGCACGTCATCTTACTCCTCCCTCACCCCAAGGCACTTGGTGCAGCAAGTTGTTGTAACCAATCTTTACCTCAGATTCTTATTCCAGAGGAGAGAGAAGACAGAGGGACAGAAAGATACTGTGGGGGTCTGAAAGAAAATGGCCCCCAAAGGGAGTGGTACAATTAGGCTTTGCTGGTGTGGGTAGGGTCTTGTTGGAGGAAATGCGTCACTGTGGAGGCCGACTTTGAGGTCTCATATGTTCAAGCCACACCCAGTGTCTCAGCCCACTTCCTGTTGCCTTCGAGATGTAGAACTCCTATCTCCTTCTCTGGCACCATGTCTCGCCATGATGATAATGGACTAAACCCCTGAAACTGTCAGCCACCCGATTAAATCTGTTCCTTTATAAGAGTTGCTGTCATGGTCATGGTGTCTCTCCACAGCAGTAGAAGCCCTAACTAAAACAGATACACACCGAGATGAGAGAGGAGAACTTGGGAAAGAGGTGGTGAGATATCAGAAGTGGAATGGTAGGCTGCTAGCTGCGGCCAGTGCTGGCCACCATGTTCTGGTTCCAGCCTTTCTCTGTACCTGCCCCCATCAACTGTCATAGTGCTGGCAATTACCCACCATTGTGCCCTCCCTGGCCTACTGCAGGCTTATGCCAGTCCC
This sequence comes from Sigmodon hispidus, assembly GCA_004025045.1. Taxonomy (NCBI): domain Eukaryota; kingdom Metazoa; phylum Chordata; class Mammalia; order Rodentia; family Cricetidae; genus Sigmodon; species Sigmodon hispidus. Next base: position 13,150 of record PVIH01020399.1, on the reverse strand, counting down.
TTCACCACTCAGCCTTGATAGTGCCATCTACATAAAGGAAGTTGGAGCTGTAAAGGCAATCTGGCTGTGACATGCCCGCCCCCCAGACACCCTGCTGGTGGCCAAGGTTAACTAGGAAGATCTGGCTGTCTGAGTAGTGTTCCCTTTGTCCCTATCAAAGGTCAGTTATGAGAAATTGATCTCTTGGGTGTGGAACACAGAGGCTGGAGAGAGGAGGGGAGGGAATCAGGAACTGCAGAGTATTGGGTGCTAAGTTACAGCTAGATCAGGAGCAAGAAGCTCTGGCCCTGTTGTACAGGAGAGTGGTCGATGTACTACATGCTCAACACACCAGAAGAAAAGACCTTGAATGTTTTCACCACAAACAAATCGTTAGCTGGGTATGGTGGTGCGTACCTTTAATCCCAGCACTTGGGAAGCAGAGGCAGGCACATCTCTGAGTTCTAGGCTACCCTGACCTATATAGTGAGTTCCAGGCCAGCCAGGGCTACATATTGAGAACCTGTTTTGAAAAAAAAAAATGTTGGAGCTGTAAGGATTCCTGGCATGCCACATGGTAAACCCAAAATGGTGCCGGGTAAGATAAATATTCCTAGTATGTAGCAGCCACATGATAAAGCCAACATGGCACCGGCAGAACAGGGTATACAGAGGGCACACCCTTAGGTGTGGCTATGTAAATCCATGCCCATCTTTTCTCTTTAAAGGAAATGCCATGTGGTAGTTTATCTTTTCTCTTTGTTGCTTCTCTGCCCCTGTACTTCGCCTGGCAACTCTCCTGAATAAACTCTCATGTGGCCCTGGTAGTGTGTGTGATCTCACGTGCGAAACCAACATTCTGCAGATAGGCCCTCTCCTGGTCTTAGGTGCACACAGGCTAGGAGGACCTGATTTAGGGCTCACTACCAGGACCCCTTCCCTCTACCCTGTCACTGCAGCATTTTCAAACACCACCGCCCTAAACTGGCAAATTTTCCCTTTCCAGTCGGCATACACAGGAATTGTTGTCTCCAGCTTAAATTAGATACATTTGAACTAATTTGAATAAGATACAATAGATGCCTATATTAAAATGTCACATATTGTCTTGTAAATGCATATAATTTTATGTATCATTTAAAATAACGTGTTTAATGCTTTAAAAATAGAAAGTTGGTGGACGGGAATAACCAGTAAGAGGAAAGAAGCTGTTCCAGCAGGGGGTTAGCATGTGCAGGAGCCCTGAAGAGGCAAGTGATTGGCACATTGAAAAACTGGGAAGAGACTACTGTGACAAGAAAGATGCCAGCCAGAGGCGGGGTATGGGGACAGATCAGGGCTCACAGGACATGGAGACATGGAGAAGGCTTGGCTTTTACCTAGAGTGTGACAGAAAGCTGTTGGAAATTTTCCCATTGATTAGTAGGATAATGCCTTAGATGCCAAGGCAGAAAGTCTGGGCACTTAGCCCTTGCCCTAGGCCAGCCTTTTAACCTGGCTATACATGTTGTGATAGGGCTCATAATCTTGGAGTCTAGGACCTTCCACTTCCCTTGTTAACCCTCGGTCATTTTAATCAGCAATCGTCTTTATGCCTTTCAGTCATTTAAGGCCCTTGAAACACTTCTATTTATAGTCAGTATATCCTGGTCCAGGAGTCTAGTGAGGTTAATGATAATGAGGCTCCCATTAGAGTGTCCAATTTAAGTGCATCAGAAATCCCAGTCATGGGCTGGAGAGGTGGCTCAGTAGTTAAGAGTGTGCACTAAGGTTGCAGAGAATTAAGTTTAATACTCAGTGCCAATGTCAAGCAGCTTAAAACCACTTGTAACTCCATCTCCAGGAGATTCAACACTGCTGTGGAATGTCTTTCTGTGTGTTATGAGTTATCATTGGGTAATAAAGAAAGTGTTTAGCATCTTAGAAGCAGGCAGGAAATTGGAGCATAGATAAAGGGGAAGGAGGGCAGAGTCAGGAGAGACTGTGAGCTGCCACCGAGAGAGCAAGATGTAAAGAAACTCAGGTAAGCCATGGGTCACGTGGCAAGACATAGATTAATAGAAATGGGTTAAGATGAGAGAGCTAGCTAGCACTAAGCCTGAGCCATAGGCAAACAGCATGTAATTAATATAAAACTTTGTGTGATTATTTGGGACTGTGGTCTGGATCTCAAGGCTTCATACTAGAAATGGCACTCCAATATGGGTCATTTACATCCATATAAAGTCTGAGAAAACCTAAAAAGGGCTCTAGAACATAGAAATAGAGCAAAAAAAAAAAAAAAACAGCTGTCTAGTTGTGTCTCCTAAGTGGGTCTTGGTACAGAATGGTGTGTGGGCTTGAGCTACAAAATGTCAACTTGCAGCATGCAGTTTAAGCACAAAAAGGCTGGTTCCCAAACACTCACAAGGGTCTTGGAGCAAGTATGAGCTGCATATGATGGGTTTAAGGTTTCTGTTTTTACAGGCAAAAAGGGAACAGAGGCAAAGACTGCTTCTTAGTAGCAGAATTTTCTAGGGTCAGCTCTGTTTGCTGGCAGCAAGCAGAGGCACCAACCACTCCTTTAAGTGAGGCTTCCTGACTCAGCCTTAGGGGTAAAAGCTGTGTGGCTCTTCAAGACACCCTGCTGTCAAATATTTAAATAGAGTTCATGAGCAATGGGTGGTAGTGCTCTACTTAGTGGCAATGTGGACCCTAAAATTCTCCAGAAGTGGGATGGTAACTGTGGTCTCTGCCAGTAACTCTGCCATAAAGGTAAGCTCTCACACACCAGGGAGCTGGATGGAGTAAATTGTCATAGCCCAGCCTTTAATCCTAGCCATACCTTGTCAGATTAAAGGTGTGGTCAGAAACGGAAAAAGATAAGAAATATACAGCAAAGACAGATTTAAAAAAAATCTCTAAATTTGGTTTGTAGTGTGTTTAAAATATACATAGGCTTGAGAGAGAAAAGAAAAAGGATAAAGTTCTTTAAAAAAGAAATAAAGAAATATATATATCCACATAAAGATGGAAAATGCATGAAGATCTGGATTATGTCTATTATTGTGGTTTTTTGTAATTTTTTAACTGTTAATGAGCTAACTGCAGAAAGACATTTGATTGAAAAGGCTGCTAAGTTAAACCAACATATATATTTTAAAGATATCTTGATTTTGAAATTAGGTTTTAAGGATATACTGCTTTGGAAAAGAGATTTTGTTTTGTTTCCACAGAAGATGAGAATCTATGGATTGCTTCCAGGCTAATATGGTTTGATTAAGAAAGGCCCCCTGAAAAATCTCTGATGGGAAGATATTGAAGGTGCCACCAAGAGAGCAAGATGTAAAAGTACAGGTAAGCCATGAGCTACATGCCAAAACATAGATTAGTATAAATGGGCTGAATTAAGATGCAAGAGCTAGCTAGCAATAAACCTGAGCCATAGGCCAAAGAGTTTATCATTAATATAAACCTTTGTATGATTATTGAAACTAAGCAACTGTGGGACTGCAGGTCCAAACTGGGGATTGGCTGGGCCGGAAACTTCTGGCTTTCTTGGGCAACACACAAACATACACATACACACATGCCCCCCACACAAATACAACACATTCCCACACAGAGGAGGGGTGGAGACATAACTGAAAAATAAAACTAAATTAAAAAAATTTTCCAGTCATTAAGATCCTTAAAAAATATAATTCACATTGAACCGTAAGACAAAAGGAAAAGTGAACAATGTGCATTGAATTAATGTAACTAATTGAAGCATGGTTGTTTTTGTGTTTGGAATTTGGGAAATCCCTGGAATGAGTAAGACAGATGATTGATGTGGGAATGTCATTCTGTATGCTGTGCATTTCATTCTTTAAACAAAGGGACTGATTTGGCCTATGTCAGGCACCGTAGGAGTAGGCAGAGAAATCAAAGCATAGATAGGAGAAGGAGGGTGGAGTCAGAAAAGATACCATCCAGCCTCCCAAGAATTAACATGTAAGATGACACAGGTAAGTCACAGGCCATGTGGCGAGACAGATTAATGGAAATGGGTTGAATTAAGATGCAAGAGCTAGCTAGCAATATGCCTGAGTCATAGGCCTAACAACATGAAATTAATATAAGCATCTGTATGTTTCTTTGGGACTTTTGGATTGCTGATCAAGATAAGCAGAGGTGGGCAGGTCTGAACTAAGGGGCTAGCATAGGCCAGGAACCCTTTCTACAGATGATGTCTTATAATTCATAAGAGTTAGACCTTGTATCTAGAATGAACTAGAAAGCAGAGTTCTGGATTTTTTGTTTGTTTGTTTGAGAACTGTCATTCTGTGCAAAATTGGTGTTTTTTCCACAGGTTTCTGCCTTCAGTCTGAGGCTAGGCTTAGTGTTCCATCTACCACTGACTGTTGAGTTTAGGGACTAAGGTCAAACTGCAAAGATCATGCGTGGTCTCCAGGCTTAAGCCTTCTCAGGTTACACGTCTCCACCTAGACTTCCTAAGACAAGCCCTGTGTGATAGATGGAGCTGAAGAATTAAGAACACCATATCAAATGCTCATCTCTAGGCGCGAAGCTCTATGAACACATCACTTCCCTTCTCTAGCCTACCCATGCCCCCGCCACCTGACTCAGAGTTCCTGTCTCTCATCTTGCTTGGCTTAAGATCCCAGTGAACAGAGCAGAGTGGCTATGCTGAGCTGCTACATGTATCCCCCAGAGAAAACCCATATCTATAAGGAAAGCCTGCAGCACATGAAGCCAGCTTCCTAGGCCAAATTCTAAAAATTTGTGGGTAGTATAAACAGGATCTGTAGCCTGGTGGGGACAGCCTGGGAAGAGAGTCCAAGTGGGAGAAGGAAGAGGTAACAACCAATAGCAGTGGAACCAGTTACCGGCACATTCTCTGCCAGAGACCAGAGGCAGATCCCTGCCGACTTTCTTTGTATTTCTCTCTCCAAACACTGACACTAAGTCCAGTAAGCTCAGCCTTTGGGGAAGTCTCCCTTTACCTCCAAAGATCCCAGTTCCCATGTCCATCACGTAGAAGAGTAGACTTAGGACTGCTGCCTATGGAGTGAGTTCAAGAATCTAAACATCCTGGGCTTAAAGACCCAGGTAAGCTGGAGATGCCTGTCTAGGAAAAGGGAACTTTGATGGAAGGATTGCTTCTTTCAGTGGCCACGTCTATGAGAGATTATCTTGATTAATGGACGACATAGGCGGGCCCAGCCCATTGTGGGTGCTACCCTCCTTAGGTAGGTGGGTCTGAGCTATATAAGAAGCCTAGCTGAGCCAGTGAGCATGGCAAAAGAGCAGGCCAGAAACAAGCTAAACTAGTACATCTTCCGGGCATCCTGCCTCCGGCTTCCTGCCTTGAATACTTCCCTTACCTTCCTTCAGTGATGGACTGTGACATATATAAGACAAATAAATTCTTTCCTCTACAGGTTGCTTCAGTCAGTGTTTTATTATAACAGCAGGAAGCAAACTAGAACACCTAGTATGCATATGGCTCTGGATTTGATCCATGACACAACATAAAATGTGGTATGGTGTTACAAGCCTGTAATCCCAGAAATGGAAAGGTAGAGGCAGGAGATCAGAAGTCCAAGGTTATATAATTGATTATATAGCTAGTTGGAGGCCTGCTTGGGCTGCATGAGATTTGGTTTCAAAAGAATTAATAAAAAAGTAAACAAAAAATATTCTTTACCCACTGCAGGCTGTGCCCCACTAGCTAGGTAACCTTGGTGATACGGAATGTCTTTCTGTATACTGTATGTGTTCAGTTGGTTAGTGAAGAATCAGTTTGGGCCTATGGTAAGACAGGATGTAAGTGAGGCAGGAGATTCAAGCAAAGATACAGGGGAAGAAAGACAGAGTCAGAGGAGATGCTGTGAGCCACTGCCGGAGAAGCAAGATGTGACTGTACCAATAAGCCACTGGCCACATGGCAAGACGTAGATTAATAGGTAAAGGTTGAGTTAAGTTGTAAGAGCTAGTTGGTAATGAGCCTGAGACATAGGCCAAATGGTTTGTAATTAATATAAGTCTATGAGTAATCATTTTATAAATGTCTGGGGGACCTCAAGGCTAGATAGGATACAGGAAATTTTTGGCTACATCTTGGTAGCTGCATGCCCTTCTGGTGCCTCAGTTTTCCCATCCATAGGGATTCTGGTAGTTATTGACTCAGTGTTTTCTGGGGTTAAATGAGCTGAAATTTGTATACAGTGCCTGGAGCATAGTAACCACTCAATAAACGCTTCACACCATCCTCTAGTTTATGACAGAATGCTCCTACACTCTCACTCTAAGATGGATATTTTCAAGACTCTTAGACTTGCAAGTTTCAAAGAATCTATTGTTTAGGGATTCTGTGCCATTCCAATTCTGAAAGCTGCTAGTGGAGACACCATGTTCTTGGATCCTTGATCCATAACCTTGTGGATTTGCCTCACACAAGCTAGGAGCCTGGCTGGCTAGCCTGATCCTGGCACTCTCAGCCACCAACCAAATAAACAAGACAAGCTTGAGAAACATCTAGAGATAGCTTAACTTTCTGGCCCAAGGTTCATTGCCCTTTACTAATTCTTATAATCCATTAAGACAAAGGAGGCCATCCCTTTCATTGCTTGGAACTCCTTTTTGTTAAGAACCTGCTGGAGTTTCCTGCTGGTTTTTGAAACCAGTCCTATTTCTCAGCCTGGCTTCTAAAGCCCCCTTAGCTCTCCTCCATGTTAAAGGTGAGGGTTTATGAATTGGAGAAGGAGAGTCAGGGTGACACCTTGGAAGCTGCTGCTGGGCTTACATAGCTTTGTTCATTCTTATTCACACCCAAACTATTTTATTAAGCATCTGTATGGCAAGTTGTTCTGGGCTCTGAAGACACATAAGTAAATATGAAAGATGGCTCCATGGGTCCTGGAGTGCTGCCAAAGCTCATTCCAGACCCCTCTCAGGGCATAGCACTTGTCCTACAGCATAAGCTTACAGTCCCTAGAACTCTGGACTCTATATCTCATTTGCAAAGTGTCAATACCACCATGGACCCCTCAGAGCTAGGGTGAGGATGAAAAGAGACAACGGAAACCCAATCAGCACAGCTTGCATGCTGCAGGTGTGAGTGCACATCTGTGCTATCAGGAAGGTTCATCTCCTTTCCTACCCCAGACCCCCTTAGAGCCCTCCATGCAGTTAAAGAGACAGGCATGGCTGGGATCTATCTTGTCCTCTGGTAGGAGGATGCATGTGCAAGTGTCTGCTTCTCTGAGAGGGTTGCAGGGTGTGCTGAGTGTCCTCAGACAGACTCTGAAGAGACTGAGGCTGCACAGCCTCTTCCCCAGCTCTGCTTCTGATCTTCACCTGCAGCTAGCTTGCTGCCCCCACAAAACCAGACAACTATTCCCTTTCCCCTTTGTGTTAGGGGAAGAAGGGCTCTCCACAGAAGGCAGAGCACAATCAGCTCTGAAACACAGGCTGGAACATTTGAGCCAAGTCCAAAAGGCAATGGGGAGTAAAGGCTAGTTCTGGGGGGTGTCTCCAGTCAAAAGTGTCCATTGTCTTCCAGGAGCTACTCTGGTCCTTGCATCTCACTCTGGCATCTGCCTGGGGCTCCCGTCAGTGCCAGCCATGAGTCCCTGGCCTATTTGGGGGTTAGATTATTTTTTCATTAAGTTTGTAATTATTGAAAAGTGCAAGTCATTTGCAACATACTGAGAGAAGCAGGCAGTGGAGGGGAAGGCTTTTTCCCTGCCTGCGGCCTGCTGGGCCCCCACCCTGTTCTGGGGAAAGGGGAACATTGTTGGGGAAAATAAACATGAGGCTGTGATCCTTGGGGACTTTATGAGCCTGACCCACCCCACTCCCTAGACTGCCTATTCTTGTTAATTAGAGGGGAGATTGGTTTCCAGGGCACTTTCTGGCCAGGTTAGGCCTGTAGACAGACCATGGGGATATGATGGGCAGGCAGCTGGTGGCCTTAGAGGTAACAATTCTTCTTGAGACAGAATCCACTCCCCTGAAGGGAACTATGTGTTCTTCTCATTTCTATAGCAGTCTGACCTCCTAGGAGGGGGTTATTATTGTGGACACCGAAGAGGTTCCTCGAGAGCAAGAGACATTATGGAAGACATCTGCAGAGGACTTACTGTGTTGGACAATGGGGCCCCATCATTCCCCCAAAGCTTCAACCTGCATCCATCATAGAAAACTGGGTCTCCATGCAATCACCCACTTACATGTTCATTTACGTCACAACATTTTTACTGTGTGCCAGACACTGTTCTAGGCAAGGGGGTGAGAAGAAAAGCACCCTGTCTCTCTCCTACAGCCCATAGGATGCAGGGGCCAGCAGGTACTACAGATGAATGTGTCGATGTGTCTGTCATTCCTTACCAGGCTGAAAGACAAACACATAAGTCATGTCTGAAGAGCCATGGGAAAGCAGGGATGCGCTGAGACAATGACTCTGAGCAGAGGTCTACGGAGGGCAGGGGATTCACATATTTGACAGTGAGACTTCCGCCTTGGAAGGCATAGGCTGAACCCCCCACCCCACCTGCCTTTCTAGTCTAGGTTTTCTGGCCAGTGTTCAGTGCTGCTCCCCCTGTGGTGGCTTCTCCATGCTTCTTCTGTCCATTCCCTGTTGCTTTATTAGCTGTGCCCAGTGCGTCTGTAAAACCAGAATGCCAAGCCCTTTCGTGGGAGACACAGAGTGTCCAGTGACGGTCCCAGACCCATATTATTGGCACCCTCCTACCCCTCGAAACAGTGTTTTTCCATTTAAAACACTAATGAACCAGTTTGCTGAGGCTCTGCCCAGTACCAGGGTATTTTTCCACTTGGATCTCTGGCGGAAAGACCTGGGATGGTAGCCGACTAAAGACATTGCTGCTGTCTTTGTTAAAAAATAAAATAAAATAAAATAAAATAACCACCCCCTGGTGCAAGCCTATAATCCCAGCATTCATGAGGCAGAGGCAGGTGATCTCTGTAAGTCTGAGGCCAGAGTCGTTTACATAGTGATTTCCAGGGCTACACAGTGAGGCCTTGCCTCAAAATAAAAAGGACATAGATATAACCCCTCCAAATAAGAACAAGCAGAAATACAAATCCAGAAGTGTGGTGAGACATTTGAAGTCCTGAACTGCAAATACATATAGGAGGCAGATGAGAATTGCACTGAGCAGGCCGTATGCTGTCTGCTGTGGTGCTGCAGCGAAGATTGGGTGTTTTCTCTGAAAAGCTCAAGGGCTTGGAGCACCAGAAACCAGAGGAGGCGCTAGAGAGGCTGGGGTGGGAAAGGTTGAAGTTGGGAGCCCTGGATCCCACCCCCACCCCCTGCCCAGCCTCCCCAGAGCTTCACTTAGAACCCACCAGCAAGAGAAGCTCACTGCAAAGGGAACTAATGAGGGTACCGAGGGAGGCCCACCAGGCCCAGGGAAGGGGAGGGCCTCAGACCCTTTGCCTGTCTCCTTGTTCTGGAATATTAGAATTCCTCTGCCTTCACCCCCTCCCATGTGAAGAATGCTCAGAAAATCAAGTCAAGTCTTCTGTTTCTGTGACCGATTTCTGTGACCATAGTACCAGCAGACACAGCCTAAAGGTGGAAAGTGAATTTTACCTTTTGGTAATGTGATGGTTGTCTAAATAACTGTGGGGATGTTTGTAGATGGTTACACTGTTAGAATGTGAATAGGAAAGGGTGGGGAGGGGGAGGAGGAGAGAAAGGAAAGGTTCTCTTCTGAAAACAGGGACTGAATTTAGCCTTTCCGAGGAGAGAGATTGCCTCAAAACTTAGTGACTCAAAACAGTCACAACCCATTGGTTTTTAGTATAGTGTGGTGGCTTGAAGAAAAATGCCCCCCAAAGAGAGGGGCACTGTGTGATAGACCCCAGACTCAGGGTACTATCCTCGGGAAGGGGGCCCCAAGAACCCAGACTCCAGTCCAGTTGATGCAAATAGCAAGAGGATTTATTTCGTCTGTATAGGAGGGCTTCCTCCCTGCCTCGGGAGCAAGGGAGTAGCAGCGATTAACAATCTCATATCTCTTTTAAAGGCTAAAAAAACCCCATAAAATCACCATAGCAACTGGGGCAATACATGATTGGTCACTTTAAAGGTCATACTATAATCATCATGGGGTTGCCTTAAGGTCAGCTGGGTAGTGGGTTTTTACAGCCGGGTGTTGGTCACAACTATTCTGCTTGGAACTTCTGGTATTTTAATCACAGGTTCGATCATTATGTCCTAATAGTCACCTTAGTTGATTACAGCCATTTAGTTTGTTTTCTCATAGGGGGTGCTCTGCTGAATATTTGAACTGAATGCCTGGGTCAGGCTCTAGAACCCAGGGTCCTTCATGTGAAGGTGGGCTTTGAGGTCTCATATATGCTCAAAATACTGCCCAGTGTCTCAGACCACTCACTTCCTGTTGCCTTCTGGAGTGAAGATGTAGGACTCTGAGCTACCTCTCCAGCACCATGTCTGCCTCCATGCTGCCATATTCCTCCATGATGATAATGGACAAAACCTTTGAAAATGTAAGCCATCCATCCTAACTGTTTTTCCTTTGTAAGAGTTGCCATGGTCATGGTGTCTCTTCGCAGCAATAGAAACCCTAACTAAGACATATACCTTAGCTTCATGTGGCTCTGTCTGGCCACCCTCAACGTCCCGTTCTAATTCCGGTTGCTCTACAATGGCGCACTCAGCTGATGTCACCAGCAGACATGATCTCATAACAAATCCATCATCTTTCAGGAATCCAGCCTGAGTTCATTGCCAGCCTTGGGGTGGGCACCCTAGCTGAAGAAAACAAAGACACAGAGGAAGACGTCATTTCCCTGCTTCCCAGAGACATGTGTGCAGTCATCTCATTGGTCAGAGTTTGCATGACCGGAGTAGAAGCCAAGAATTGCATGGTCTTTATTTTGTGACTTTTCTAAGGCAACCTGAAATGCAGTAGACTGTGTTTAACACAGCAGGACACAGAGGTTTCTTGACTCTGCCCAAAACTCAATAGATCCTAAAATCTGAGCTCAAAGGGAGAATTAGCAGCCTTATTAAACTCACATATGTTTATCTGTGAGCAAATCACAATGGGAGGCATATCATAGAACTGTTTTCAGGGCGAAAAGAGACTGGGGTCAAGTATTCAAAGAAAACAATTATTTTTAAAGGGCTATTATAATGAAATGGGAATCAGGCCTGAGAGCTTGAGAGAGATCATTGTTACAAGTGAGCCAACACAGCAGGAAGAGATATCCACCATTTGGATGGTAAAGACACTCAAGATGCAATTCACAAAAATCAACAGCAGGAGAAACAATCAATATCCGCTCCACAACTCAGCCCAAATCCCTCCCAGTCACAGAAGGAAGCCTACATATGGCATTTGAAATGAGGACATTTCCAGACATACATTGAGGTGAGGAGCAGAAGCTGCTTTATGTGACTCTCTAAGGAGAAGTATGAGGTAACAATAAGAACATGCTGCCCCCAAAGACAGGAAGAGCAGACATGCGGACTGAGGGAACAATATGGAAATCCACACAGCTTCAGCACCTGATTTCCCATAGAGAAGACCGCCTCTTTACCAAACTGGATTTCCCACATGTATAAGCATGGGACTAGATCCCACACGTATATCTGTGCAAAAAGTCAATTCAGACTCATCAAAAGTCTCAATGTAATTCCCGAATTTCTGGGACTGCTAGGGAATACCTCAAGATCATGGCTAGGGCAAGGACTTTCTGAAAAGGATGCCAGGAAATGGCAAGAATTGATTGGTTTGTGTGAAATTAAAAAGCTTCCGCACAGCAAAGAAGACAGCAGAGTGAAGAGATAGCCTACAGTGTGGCAGGAACCCATGTACCTGATGTGGGCATTAATAACCAGAACATAGAAAGAACTCAAAAAGTTAAAAGTGGAAAAACCCAAATCATCCAATCCATCAATGGGGAGTGAATCAAATAAAGGTTCTCAGACGGAAGAGGCACATAGAGCCAACGCGTGTGGAAAATGCTCAACATCCTTGTCACTGGGGAGACGGAGCTGATTTGTTCCCATGACAATACTATGGCTTGACCATCTCTGTCATCCCTTTGTCAGTTTTGAATCAGTTGGCCTACCATGCCTGCAAGGTGGGCAGGCAACGTTTAATTAGACTCCTGTGGGCTGCGATAAGGAGCATCTGGTGAAGAGGAATTCACCCAGAAAGGTTACTCTAGTTGGTTTGGGTTTTGTTATTGTTGTTACTTTTATCTTTTTCCTCTTTGGGGGCCCACCACCCAGCTCCCAAATAAATACACAGAGAATACTTATGAATGCCCTGTCTTAGCTTGGTTTATTTCTAGTCATCTTTTTTTTTTTTTAATTATCTTAAACATCTACCTCTTGCCTCTGGACATTTACCTTTCTCTATGCTTATATTTTTGGTTGTGAGCCTAGCCTTTAACGGCTGAGCCTTCCCCCCAGCTGCCTTTCTCTATTCTCTATACCTTTCTTTCCTTCTCACTCCATAGCTGGTTGTGTGGTTGGGTGGCTGGCCCTGCTCTCCTCTCCTTCTTTTTCTTACACCTCCTTTCCTTCTTTGTTCTCCTCCTAAGCCTAGATTTCTCCTTCTATTTGTTCTCTCTGTCTATTTATTGGCTGTTCACTTCTTTATAAGCCCATCAGGTGGTTTAGACAGGCAAAGTAACACAGCTTTACAGAGTTAAACAAATGCAACATAAAAGAATGTAATACATCTTTGCATCATTAAACAAATGTTCCACAGCATAAATGAATGTAACACATCTTAAACCAATATTCCACAACAGCTTACTATTATTGCTAACATTTTATGCTGCCATATAGGATGTAAGTTGGCAGGATCACTTCAGAAAACTTCTAAACAGTAGCTATTAAAACTAAATAGAGGGGTTATTGAGGTGGTTACATGGGCAAAGGCACTCTCCAGCTAATGAGGCAAACCTGACAGCCTGGTTTATATCTGGAACCCACACAAAGGTGGGAGGAGAGAACCATCTTTATAAAGGTGTCCTCTGACTTGCACATGCATTGGGGTGACATGCACACCCCTCCACTCACATCACATATATCCCCACCACCCACTACCATCACCTACTACCATCATCACCCAACACCATCACCACCACCACCCATCACCACTCACCACTAACAACC
>PVIH01020398.1:0-32534 GCA_004025045.1 Sigmodon hispidus | reverse complement strand
GAAAAAAAAATTCAGAGGGAAAGATGAACACAAAGAAAATATAGGTGTAGCAATCTTATTTGTATTTCCACCCTTGATAAGCCATGCTTATGATTCTTATCCTCTGTATAGTTATTGTTAACCCTTCCACATTTTAAATTCTTTTTTTTACTGTGTTTTTTTTTGATAAATACAAAATAAAGAAGGAAAAAAAAAGATATTAGGATGGCAACCCCCACTTGTTTCTTAGGACCATTTGACTGGAAAATCTTTTCCCAACACTTTACTCTAAGCCTGTGTTTGTCCTTGCAGTTGAGGTGTGTTTCTTGAAGGCAACAGAAGGATGGCTTCTGTTGTTGTATCCATCTTGTTAGTGTATGATGTTTTATAGGAGAGTTGAGTCCATTGATATTAAGGGATATTAGTGACCACTGATTGATATTTCCTGCTGTTTTTTGGTGATAACTTGTTTATATTTCCTTTCTCTGGAGTATTCTTCTGTGGAACTATTGATTGTTTGTGATTTCATGGGTGCATCTGGGGTCCTTAGGTTGGAGTTTTCCCTCTAATACTCTCTGCAGCACTGGATTGGTAGATAGATATTGTTTCAGTCTGACTTTGTCCTGAAATACCTTGTTTACTCCATCTATGGTGATTGATAATTTTGCCGGGTATAGTATTCTAGTTTGGCAGCCATGCTCTTTTAGCGTCTGTATAACTTCTGACCAAGCCTTTCTAGCTTTCAACATTTCCATTGAATGGTCAGGTATTATTCTGCCTTTATAGGTCAGTTGGCCCTTTTCTTTTGCAGCTCTTAAAATTTTTTCTTTGTTCTGTATGTTTTGTGGCTTGATTATTATGTGGTGCGCTGACTTTTTTTTGGGATCATATCTATTTGGTGTTCTGTAAGCTTCTTGCATCTTTATAGGCATTTTCTTCTTTAAGTTACAAATGTTTTCTTCTATGATTTTATTGAATACATTTTCTGTGCCTTTGAGCTGGTATTCTTCTCCTTCTTCTATTCCTATTATTCTCAGGTTAGATCTTTTCATGGTGTCCTTAATTTACTGAACATTTTGTATTATGGCTTTTTTGATTTTGGTGTTTTCTTTGACTGATTTATCTATTTCCACTTATGGATCTTTCACTCCAGAGATTCTCTTTTCCATTTCTTGAATTCTGTTGGTTATGCTTGTATCTGTAGTTCTAGCTTTTTTCTTCAGGTTTTCTATTTCCATCTTTGCCCTTACAGTACCCACTGATAATAATTCTCAGTCTGTAAAGAGATATCAATGGAGGGATTCCTCAGGGAATGCTGAATAGCCCCACTCAGTGTCAATATTTTGTACAGAAGTCATTAGATCAGATATGTAACAAATTCCCAATTCCATCATTTATTGTTACATAGATAACATCTTTTTGGCTGATTCAAATATTGATACCTTAGAAAGAATGTTTGAAAAGGTGAAAAAAATATCTGTTGGAGATTACAAATTGTCCCTGAAAAAATTTAAAGAGAAGATTCCATTAATTATTTAGGTTGTAAAATAGGTTAGCAAAAAATTAGACCCTAAAAGTTACAAATCAGGAGAGATAAATTTAGGATACTTAATGATTTTCAGAGATTCCTAGGGGACATTTCCAATTAACATACCAATATTGGAGTAAAAAATGATAAACTGTATGATTTGTTTAAAACCTTAAATGGTGACAAGGACTTAAATAATCCAAGAGAATTGCCACCTGAAGCTGAGAGAGAATTGGCTTTGGTGAAAAAAAAAATTACAGGATGCACATGTGGATCGTGTGGATCCAGACTAATTACATCCTAGTTATCTTGCCCTCTAAGAATTCTCCTACAGAAATTTTAATGCAAAGGGAAAATCTTATATTGGAATGGTATATTTCTACCACATAATTCAAGTAAAAAATTAAAGACATATGTGGAAAAGATTTTGATTTGATTTTTAAAAGAAAATTAAGATTTCATCAATTGACAGGAATGTACCCAGCAGAAATTGTTGTACCTTTAATTAATGAAGAAATTGACCAATTATGGGCAGAAAGTGAATGTTGGCAAAAAGCCTGCAGTAATTTTGGGGAGATATTAACAACAGATATCCTCAAAGGAAAAGAATTGATTTTTTTAAGGAAAACTAAAAGTATTCTTCCTCATGTTGTATAAGATAACCTAACTTCCAGAGCACCTACATTTTATACTGATGCAAACAAATTAGAAAAGACTAGTCACAAATCAGAAAATGTAAGTAAAGTAGATCAAAGCCGTTATAATTCTGCTCAAAAGTTGGAATTATATGCTATTGTGATGGTATTGATGGATTTTACCAAACCTTTTAATATATTCACTGACTCTCAGTGTACAGAAAGAGTTGTTTTACACATTGAACTTGCTGGTTTTACTAATAATGAGTCAAAATTAACTTCATTATTTACAAGAAATAATCAGGAAGAGAAATCATCCCTTCTATATAACACATACCAATCCCATATGGGTCTGCCAGGTCCTATAGCACAGGTAATGATGAAATTGATAAATTACTAATAGGAAATGTGCTAGAGGCGTCAGAGTTTCATAAAAACATCACATCAATAGCAAAGAATAATAATAATAAAAAAAAGATTTCTCAATCATTTGGCAACAAGCCAAAGAAATTTTAAAAAGATGTCCCACTTGTTCCTTCAATAACCAAACTCTATTATCAGCAGGAAATAATCCTAAAGCTATACATAGAAATGAAATTTGGCGGGTTCCGGGACTGGGTGCTGTCTGCAGAGCGTGTCCCAAGCTCTCTGGAGCAGGAAGAGATAAACTCTGCCTGTCATGGTCACCCAAGCCACAGCTAAGGGAATTCATAGGGCTACACACCTCCAACTGAGCGATCAGATAAGGACTGGGGTCCCTGTAGGACAGACTCAGACCCCGCCCAGAGGTGAGGAGGGGTCAGCAGGCCCCAGCACCTGTATCCCTGCCAGGGAGAGGAGACTTGAGCTCCCATCAGTTTCGGTTCCAGGACCAGGTGTTGTCTGCAGAGCTTGTCCCAGAACACCCTGGAGCAGGGGGAGATAAACTCTGCATATCATGGCCCCCCCAGCTTCTGCTGAGGGAGTTGGCACAGCCACCACCCTGCCTCTAATTGGTCAAACAGAGAAAGACTGAAGACTTGAAATTCAGTCCTCTGCACAGTGCAGAAGTAGTGATTGAGCAGACCTTTTCCGCAGAGGTCACAGGAGGCACACAAGCCCGAGTGCCACAACTGACCAGGAGCCACCTATTCGTGAACCACTAAAGCCATGGGCAAATGCCAGTGCAAAAATTTACATAATAATATAAAGGACAACAAGGTAACTCCAGAAGAAAGTGGTGATCCTACAAATACAAGACCTGAACTGAGCAATGAAGAAGAAACAGAAGGAAGCATCACCAAAAATTTCTTTTTGATGATCATCGAAGCTCTCAAAGAAGATATGAAAAATAGCTTTAAAGAAATAGAAGAAAATACAAACAAAAAATTAGAAAAGATGAACAAATCTATGAAAGAAACATGCCAGGAACTAAAAGCTGAAATAGAAACAATAAAAAAGGAGCAAAATGAGGCAAAGATGGAAATAGAAAACCTGAAGAAAAAAGCTGGAACCACAGATACAAGCATAACAAACAGAGTTCAAGAGACAGAAGATAGAATCTCTGAAGTGGAAGATTCAGTAGCTCAAATAAATATATCAGTCAAAGAAAATAGTAAAACTAAAAAACCCATAACTCAAAATGTCCAAGAAATTTGGGACACCATGAAAAGACCTAATTTGAGAATAATAGGAATAGAAGAAGGAGAAGAATACCAGCTCAAAGGCACAGATAATGTTTTCAATAAAATCATAGAAGAAAAATTTCCTAACCTGAAGAAGGAAATGCCAATAAAGATACAAGAAGCTTACAGAACACCAAATAGATATGATCCCAAATAAAAGTCAGCGCGCCACATAATAATCAAGCCACAAAACATACAGAACAAAGAAAAAATCTTAAGAGCTGCAAAAGAAAAGGACCAGCTGACCTATAAAGGCTGAATAATACCTGACCATGCAATGGAAATGTTGAAAGCTAAAAGGGCTTGGTCAGAAGTTATACAGATGCTTAAACAGCATGGATGCCAAACTAGAATACTATATCCTGCAAAATTATCAATCAACATAGATGGAGTAAACAAGATATTTCATGACAAAGTCAGACTGAAACAATATCTATATACCAATCCAGTGCTGCAGAGAGTATTAGAGGGAAAACTCCAACCTAAGGACCCCAGATGCACCCATGAAATCACAATCAATAGTTCCACAGAAGAATACTCCAGAGAAAGGAAATATAAACAAGTTATCACCAAAAACAGCAGGAAATATCAATCAGTGGTCACTAATATCCCTTAATATCAATGGACTCAACTCTCCTATAAAACATCATACACTAACAAGATGGATACAACAACAGAAGCCATCCTTCTGTTGCCTTCAAGAAACACACCTCAACAGCAAAGACAGACACAGGCTTAGAATAAAGGGTTGGGAAAAGACTTTCCAGTCAAATGGTCCTAAGAAACAAGTGGGGGTTGCCATCCTAATATCTAACAAAGTAGACTTTAAGCTAAAAGCAATATAAAGGGACCAAGATGGTCACTACTTAGTCATCACAGGAAAAATTGGTCAAGAGGAAATTTCAATCTTGAATATTTATGCCCCTAATATAAGGGCACCTACTTATGTAAAAGAAATACTGCTAAAGCTTGAATCCCACATCAATTTTTACACCCTAATAGTGGGAGACTTCAATACCCCACTTTCAACCCTGGATAGAACAACCAGACAGAGACTCAAGAGAGAAATAAGGAGTCTAAAAGAGGTTATGATGCAAATGGATTTAATAGATATCTACAGAAGCTTCCACCCAAACGCAAAGGAATATACATATTTCTCAGCTCCTCATGGAACTTTCTCCAAAATTGACCACATGATTTGTCATAAAGCAAATATCAAAAGATACAAAAAAATGGAAATAATCCCTTGTAACATATCAGACCACCAGAGCCTAAAGTTAGAGTTCAACAACATCAAAACCCAAAGAAAGCCTACCAATTCATGGAAACTAAACATCACTCAGCTGAACCATCTCTGGGTCAAGGAAGAAATTAAGAAAGAAATCAAAGTCTTCCTAGAGTTTAATGAAAATGAATCCACAACATATCCAAACTTGTGGGACAAATTGAAAGCAGTCTTAAGAGGAAAATTCATAGCGCTAGATGCCTATATGAAAAACCTAGAGAAATCCCACACTAAATACCTAACAGCTCAACTGAAAGCCTTAGAACAATTAGAAGCAAACTCACCTAGAAGGAGTAGATGGCAGGAAATAATCAAACTTAGAGCTGAAATCAATACAATTGAAACAAAAAAAAAAAAACAATACAAAGAATCAATGAATCTAAGAGTTGGTTCTTAGAGAAAATTAACAAGATAGATAAGCCCTTACTCAACCTAATCAGAAAACAGAGAGAGAGTATTAAAATCAACAAAATCAGAAATGTAAAGGGGGACATAACAACAGACTCCCAGGAAATACAGAGAATTATCAGATCATATTTTGAAAATCTTTATTCCACAAAAATGGAAAACCTAGAAGAAATGGATAGCTTTCTGGACAGGTACTACCTACCAAAATTAAATGAAGATCAGATTAATTACCTAAACAGGCCTATAACCCTTAAGGAAATTGAAGCTGTCATTAAAAACCTCCCCAAAAATAAAAGCCCTGGTCCAGATGGTTTCAGTGTCGAATTCTACCAGACATTAAAAAAAAATTACTACCATTACTCCTCAAACTATTTCACACAGTAGAAATTGAAGGAATATTGCCAAATTCCTTTTATGAGGCCACAATTATCCTAATACCTAAGCCACTCAAAGACACAACAAAGAAGGAGATTTATAGACCAATTTCCCTCATGAATATTGATGCAAAAATTCTCAACAAAATTTTGGCAAATCGTATACAACAATGCATAAAAGATATCATCCACCACAACCAAGTAGGCTTCATCCCAGAAATGCAGGGCTGGTTTAACATACGAAAAACTGTAAATGTTATCCATCATATAAGCAAACTAAAGGAACAAAACCACATGATCATATCCTTAGATGCGGAAAAAGCCTTTGACAAAATCCAACACTCTTTTATGATTAAAGCCCTGGAGGGATCAGGAATACAGGGATAATACCTAAATATAATAAAGGCAATTAACAAGAAGCTGACAGCCAGTATCAAACTTAATGGAGAAAAACTCAAAGCAATCCCACTAAAATCAGGAACTAGACAAGGATGTCCTCTCTCCCCTTATCTATTCAATATAGTTCTCGAAGTTTTAGCTAAAGCAATAAGGGAACGAAAAGAGATTAAGGGGATACAAATTGGAAAAGAAGAAGTGAAACTATCTCTATTTGCAGATGATATGATTGTATACATAAGTGACCCACAAAATTCTTTCAAGGAACTGCTACAGCTGATAAACACCTTCAGCAATGTAGCAGGATACAAGATTAACTCAAAGAAATCACTAGCCCTTCTATACACTAAAGATAGAAGAGCTGAAAAAGAAATAAGGGAAACATTACCCTTTATAATAGCTGCAAATAGTATTAAATACCTTGGAGTAACTATAACCAAAGAATTAACAGACTTATTTGACAAAAATTTTAAATCACTGAAGAAAGAAATTAAAGAAGATATCAGAGAACGGAAAGCTGTCCCATGTTCCTGGATAGGTAGGACCAACATAGTAAAAATGGCAATTCTACCAAAGGCAATCTACAGATTCAATGCACTGCCCATCAAAATCCCAACACAATATTTTTTGGACCTTGAAAGAACAACACTCAATTTTATTTGGAATAACAGGAAAGCCAGGATTGCCAAAACAATTTTACTCAACAAAAGAACCTCAGGAGTTATCACTATCCCTGACTTCAAGCTATACTATAGAGCGACACTAATAAAAACAGCCTGGTACTGGCATAAAAACAGACTTGTGGATCAATGGAATAGAATTGATAGACATTAACCCAAAAACCTATGAACAGCTGATCTTTGACAAGAGGCCCAAAACATTCAATGGAAAAAAAGATAGCATATTTAACAAATGGTGTTGGCATAGCTGGATGGAAGTGTGTAGAAAAATGAAAATAGATCCAAGCCTGTCACCCTGCACAAAACTCAAATCCAAGTGGATCAAAGACCTCAACATAAGCCCAGACACTTTGAACTTGATAGAAAAGAAAGTGGTAAATACACTTCAACGAATTGGCACAGGCGACCACTTCCTAAATATAACACCAGTGGCACAGACACTAAGACCACCAATCAATAAGTGGGATTTTATGAAGCTAAGCCGCTTCTGGAAAGCCAAGGACACTGTCAATAGGACAAAACGACAGCCTACCGAATGGGAAAAGATTTTCACCAACCCTACAAGTAATAGAGGACTGATCTCTAAGATATATAAAGAGCTCAAGAATCTAGAGCCCAAAACCTTTAATAACCTCATCAAAAAAATAGGGTACAGATCTAAAAAGGGAATTCTCAGCAGAAGAATTACGAATGGCTGAAAGGCACCTGAAAAAGTGCTCATCATCTTTAGCCATCAGAGAAATGCAAATCAAAACAACTTTGAGATACCACCTAACACCTGTTAGATTGGCTAAGATAAAAGGCACAGATGATAGCCTATGTTGGAGAGGATGTGGATCAAGGGGAACACTCCTCCATTGTTGGTGGGAGTGTAAGCTTGTTCAGCCACTTTGGAATGCAATATGGTGTTTCTCAGAAAATTGAGAATCAATCTCCCCAAGGACCCAGCAATACCACTTCTGGGTGTATACCCTAAAGAGGCACAGTCACACTCCAAAGGTATTAGCTCAACTATGTTCATAGCAGCATTATTCGTAATAGCAAGAACCTGGAAATAACCTAGATGTCCCTCAACTGAAGAATGGATTAACAAACTGTGGTACATCTACACAATGGAATACTACTCAGCAGTAAGAAAAAATGATATCCTAAAATTTGCAGGCAAATGGATGGATTTGGAGAATATCCTCCTGAGCGAGGTATCACAAACCCAGAAAGATAAGCAGGGGATGTACTCACCCACTTGTGGTCTCTAAACAAACTAACAAGAAAAAAGCCAAGCATGCTCAAGCTGCAAACCACAACCACTAAACAGGTTGGGATCAGAAACACCCTGGACTGAACCTTCGGATCCCACTACACCTATAGGAACACTTGGCTCACTCTTGAGGGAGGGGGGTCAAAATTGCATTTGCCAGGAGGGGAGTTGAACTAAGCTTTATTGGATCAGTGGGACCATGGGACTGTCTGCAGCCTGCCCAGGGAGGGGATGGGGAGTTGTGGAGAAAGAAAGCGTGACCTGATGTGGCAGGAGGGGGAAGGGACCTTGAATGGGGATATACAGAGATAGGAAAAAAAATCCAGAGGGAAAGCTGAACACAAAGTAATTTTATGTGTAGCAAATTATTTGCATTATCACCCTTGATAAGTCATGCTTATGATTTTTATTTTCTTTATAGTTATTTTTAACTTATCAGCATTTTAAATTCAATTTACTATTTTTCTTTATAAATACAAAATTAAAAAAATGAAATTTGGCAGATGGATGTGTTTTATTTACAGAATTTAGAAAATTAAGATATGTACATCATACAATAGATACATTTTCAGGATTTCAATAGGCAACTGCTTTGAGTTCAGAAAAGGCTGATTCTGTAATTACACATTTGCTAGAAGTTATGGCTATCATGGGAATACCTGTAAAGATTAAGACAGACATTGCTCCACCATATGTCCTCAGTTAAATAAAACAATTTTTTGTTTATTATAATATAAGGCACATTACAGATATACCAAACAATCCTACAAATTAATCAGTCATTTAGAGATCAAATCAAACTCTAAAGAATATGTTATATAAACAGAAAGAAATAACAAATACCCCTAGAAATAGACTACATCATGCTTTATTAACTTCGAATTTTCTTGGTGCTAATGAGAAAGAAACAACAGCTGCTGAAAGGCATTGGACTATAGGAAAAAAATTGAGTTAAATCAGCCTATTTCAAAGATGCACTGACCTCAGAATGGATGCCAGGATTTGTGCTACGTTGTTTCAACAATTGAAGAAAAGCTATGTATACCATCAAAATTAATAAAGACTTGATCTGAACTGGAGAAACTTCATGAAAATAAGAAATGATAGCTCATCCACCCATATTACAATTCTTTAAGTTGTAAAAAAAAAAAAAAACAAAGGGTTGGGGCAAGTTTTTGTTTTTGACTTTATAGAAACATAGAAATACCCATCTTTAATAAGTTAAAAGACCTTGGACATATAGATGTCTAAAGCAGAAGGGAGGCTATCCAGAAAAATTTACAAGTAATGGAATATTGGACCTATTGGTATCAGTATATTCTATAGGGTAAAATCTCATTGCTTAACCTCTATATGTCTTTATTTATAAGAAAAGTTGAAGTCCCAGTTTAGTTATAATTTAAAGCTGACTTTGTAGTTGAAGTGTGACTCTCTCTTCTCTAAACCCAAGCATATTTGTTAAAAAAAAATGCAAAATATCTGTATCATATCAGAAGAGCCACCTGATATGGGACAGAAGAGTAACTAAAAATAAGGAACTGTTCTATTGTTACTAATAGTATGCTGAATAAATATTTATATTAAAATATATAAGTTTATATATATTAAACTTTTTGTCATGATATTGATGTTCATATAAAGTACTACTTAATTTTAGAAAATATACTTTATTCAGTTTCCTGTACATTGTGTTGGGTTTTAGTTTATCAGTTTTCTGCAGTGACCCATGACAATGCCTAATAGAGAACTTGAAATATCCAAAAGAAAGATGGGGACCTATGACAAAGCCACTACGATGATAAACACCACCCAAAGATCAGATTTTTTACTACAAACTGCTTAGAACCACTTGAAGGTGGCTAGCTGAGATGAACCAGCTTCACAGACTACTCTAGCCAGTACTTGAGACAAGTCCTGTTCTTTCCCATTATGCAGAGACAGGTCAACAAATAATACAGTTACTTATTTCAGACTTGTAAATTAATAAAACTTTTCTTTTCAGAATCTGCTTAAGATGCTGTCACCCCTAGACAGCAGGAAGTAAATTTTAAAACACGACACCCATATTCCCAAGAGGTGAGGTGAATGGTTTTTGGTCTTTCAATGGGTTATGAATGATTATCATTATTTAAGGTATTTGGTTAAAAATTGTTATTGGTTATGGTTAGAAAAAAATCTAAACAAAAGAGATTAAATTTAGGATTCTTGTTTAAAAAAGAAGAAAGAAAAAAGGAATACACATATGATAAGATATAAGGGTTGATTATTGAATCTACTTTTCAAAAGCAATTACTAGCTTTAAATATTGTATATTGAATTGGATTTTTTTAAACACTTTTATTTATTTATTTGCCTGGAACTGGAACTACAGACAGTTGTTAGCTGCCATGTGGGTGCTGGGAATCGAACCCGGGTCCTCTGGAAGAGCAGACGGTGCTCTTAACCACTGAGCCATCTCTCCAGCCCCGAATTGGATTTTTTGTATATTGTATACAAATTGTATATATTGATATAAAGTTGAGATTAATTTTGTTACTGCATATATATGCTTGTTTAAAGTATTATACCTATACAGTTCATCTAACAATGTAATACAAATTGCTAGGCCATGAAAGCTATATTATCAACTAATTAGGATATAAAGGAATGCAAGTTAGTAGTTAGACATTACACTCAAGTAAAACAGATATATTGTAGATAAACAGTCTCCTTCAAACACTTCAGAGATCCATAGAATATGGCATTTAGAACATTTTAATAACATAGATTCTTATTATTTTTTGACAATGGGACATTGGCTCCTGGCAGGACCAATCTACTTCAGAGAAGATTATGGACATCAAAGAAATTTCATAGGGAGTCGACATTCTTTGTGACAAAAGTTAGCCACTGAGCAAGAAAATACTCCTGCCTTGACTACTGGCAGTATGTTGTTCAAAATAGACAAGCAGGACATACACATAAAAAAGAATTGCCTAACCTTGCCAAGACAAGGTAGGAAGGTCTTTGAGAATACTGTGCTTCACAGAGATGTCTGTCAGACATGCTAGGCCTGTAGGTCAAAGATTGATGCTTTAACGATGCAGAGAACCTTGGGTGACTGGCCAGGCAGCCAGGTGTTTTATTTCTTACAATTTTTGGAAGTTGCTTGCTTGCCTGTACTGTTTACTTAGTTACTATTATTTCCTTCTTGGGTCTCTGAGGGAGTTGAAGATGAGATAGTTATAGTTTTCCAGTAGCAGTTTTAGAAAAGAAACTCACTTAGAAGCTAAAGTGTTGAGAGACATCAAAATATAATTTTTAGTTAATAATACAAGTTAGATTCAAAGTGGATTAGGTTCAATCCTGTGGCCTCACCAAAATAGGATAAGTAATAAAATATTTTCTTTGAAGGACTCACCAAAATAGGATAAGTAATAAAATATTTTCTTTGAACTTCTCAATATTTAACAGACTGGACATTACTTATATAATTATTGTTTGGATAGATTATATATAATTATTGTACCTATTACATATGGTTTTTCTTATGTTAGTTATAACCATTTTATTTTTGACACAAAAAGGAATATGAGGTGATATATTTTATATTTAATAAAATCAGTCTGAAATATCAAAGAACAAATCCACCCACAGTCAAGGCAGGAGGGTCAGAGAGTGGTAACTCACACCTTTCTGATAATGTCAACACCAGAAAGACCAAGTAGTGACCTATGGCTTTAATCCCATAACTCCAGAAACAGATCTTTCTATGTTTCTGAGTTCAAGGCATAACTACCAAACAGTAATAGCTCACACTTTTAATCTTAACTTTAGAATTATGATGCAGATTTGAACCCAGAAGTGAAGTAACTGGGCAAAGAAGATATTTAAGGACACATAGACAGACATTGTGGTATTCTGTAGAAGCAACAAGCAAGACTGAGGACTTTGGAAAATAGCTTTTACCCTGGAAAGTTGGTTGGGTGAGAATTGACTGTGGCCTCTTTCCTCTTTCTGATATTCTAGCCTTTTCCCCAATATCTGGCTTTGAATTTTTATTTAATAACAACTAGATTTTGTTTCAACCCCAGTCACATAACCTTCCACCTACATTCTTTCCTGTTATGGAGTGTGCTGTGGTAAAGGTGACCTAGAGTTTGAAGGAATGGACAACTAATCATCAAACTATCCTAAAACCCATGCAAGGAGAGTAAGCCTACACATGACATTGCCTGTAACCCCAGTACCCTCAGGCTGATTGACCAAGAGACATAAAATAGAAAAAACATTACTGGAGAAAAATATTAATGCAATAATGACTAATAATCCTCTGCTATACTCATAGATTAGTGCTTAGCCCAATTGTCATCAGAAAGTCTTCATCTAGCAACTGATAGAAACAGATGCAGAGAACCACCCCCAAAGATGAAATGGAGCACAGGAAATCCTGCACAAGAAGGGAGGAAGGGTTGTATGAACCAGAGAGGTCAAGGATACCATAGGAAAACACACAGAATCAACTAAACTGAGATCAATCACAGGGCCTCAAAGATACTGAACTGACAACCAGCAAGCCTCCATGGGACTGACATAGGCCTTCTGCACATATGTTACAGCAGCGTAACTTGGTCTTCTTGTGAGACTCCTAAAAGTCGGAGTAGGGGCTGTCTCTGACTTTACTGGCTTTTGGGACCTGTTTCCTCATGTTGGAATAAACCTATGTAGGCATATAATTTTTGACAAAAGCACAAAGAAAAACAGAGAAAGGATAAAGTGTTTGGCATATGGTGTTGGAACAATTAGTTATTTATGTCCAGAAAGTGAATTTCATCTTGTTATATATACTTACTACAAAAGTAAGCCTCAGATGGGTCATAATCTCCAATCTCAACGTGTAGTATAAAACTTCTGTGGGGAACAGCAGAAAAGTCTCATGATTTTGGGTTAGCAAGAAGTCCTCTCAAAACACCAAATAATATCCCATAGAAGGTCACACCAATAAATTGAACTTCACTAAAATATAGATTTCATTTTGCTACTGAAAAGGCACTGCTAAGAAAATACAAAAGTAAAATGTTATCTGGAAGAAACATTTACAAATCACATGTCACCTGAAGACTTATATCCAGATTACACAAAACAACATAACCAAGTTTTTTTAAATAGGCAAACCATTTAAATACATAGTTCACCTTCTATAAAGACACAATGGGAGTGGGGGAGATCACAGAAAGTTGCCTGGCATTTCATAGATTAATGTGACTTTAATTTGCATTTTCCAATAGTTACAGATAATGGGTGTAAAAACAAACAAGCACAGAGAGAGTAGCTACCAAAGGTGAAAGGTGAGGAAGAGACACATCTGCAGGGTCATTAGGGGCCATCCTAGGTATGGATGGAAATTTCCTGCATCCTAATTGTGGTGGTGGCTTAATGACTCTGTACATGCACAAACATTCAGAAAATGGACAGTGCATGTAAGTCAAATTTATGATAAGTTCATTTAGTAAGATAAAAGAGTCAGAGAGAACAGAGCTGATACAGTATCTCTTGCGATATTTTTATGTATACATCCCACAGCTTCAAGCATATAAACATTTCCCTTTCTTTTACTTTTTAAGCAAACTAGCAATATTCTATTTTAAGAATTTTACACAAACTCCTTCTCTCAGAACTAAAAGTTCTTATGTATATTAGGCCAGCATGCTTTTATCTAAAAATCTTTTCCGGAACATACTGTATTCTCCTTGAGTTAGGTGAATACATAGAATCCAGGCACAGAACCAAAAGCCCCACTGGGAAAACACAACATGACATCCTCCACACTGATGTGTCATGAGCTTCCTTGAAGGATGTGGCCAAATTTTCAGCACCCCTTCCTTACTTTACAGTATAATCAGAACCCCACTTTTCATATAGGAGAGCAAAATTGAGTTCAGAGCTTTTATAGAATTCCATTAGAGGGCTACAAAGCAAAAAACGTGTTGACTCCTACAATATATCATTGCACATTTAAAAAGTGAAAAAAGTGTGAACTTGTCACCGTGTTATAATTATTGATTTGGATTATAAAACAATGTAATCTTTTTAATAGTCCTTGATGAGACTTAGACTGGTTATTTATTTTTAAAATACATGACAAACTTTTTCTAATGAAAAAAGTTTACTTAGAAGTTAGTCATTGATTTATCACCTTGAATCATATAGTCTTTCTACACAGAAATTCATTCTACAATACTAGCTTTAAAAGCTTTTCAAAGCCTGCAACACTCATGTTTTCCTAAAATGAGAAATATAAATGGCTTTGAGGTTGCTATGTTAAGTTCAGCCAACTTCATTATTGTTTATTTATAGTAAAAACATTGAATTATTTGCTGATCTGCTTTCCATCCTCTATAAGCTTATGAAACTGCAGACTTCATGGGTCCTGAGCACTACTTCTCAATGTGGTTCCTCCTATGACCAGCCAGCAGGATTTGGGTCCAAATTTCCTTTGATTCCTAAAGTCTTCTTCCTGTCCATTGTTTTCAATCTGCTTTTTAAAATATAATTTGTTTTTATTTATGTGTATGGTGCATTCACATAGGGTGTGTGTGTGTATGTGTGTGTGTGTGTGTATGACTACAGAGGCCAGTGACTGCTCTCTGAGTCGATAGATTCTGAATTCATTGTACTTCCCCTAAGGCCTGCTTTTTTCTGCCTAAAAAATAACATGTTCTTCTGCTCAATTTGATGGTGTTGTTGGGAACAACCAATGGGCCAATGCTCACATGTCGTCAGCATCTGAAGCCTTTCCTCACCCACAAGTTTCATTTTCAAGGACATTCATTTTCCAAAGAGTAATATAGGGAAAACATTTCTTCCAGTAAAACATCCCAGGGTTCTGTTGTCACAATAATTTTGCTTGTTCTTCTTATCAAAACAGCACTTTGCATCTAGATGAGGATTTGCATATCCACTTAGCAATGACTGTTTTGTAATCAAAAGCAGTTAATGCAGGTTCCCAATGTGCCTCAATTACCTCCCAGAGAAGAGTTTTAGTTCTAGAAAAATCACCTTCCTTTGGTCAACTGTCAAGAAAATGAAATAAAAAAAAAAATCCATTAGTTCTTTAGAGTACCCATTATCTTTTGTAATTTACCACTTGGGGCAGCAGCTAGTAGTTCAATGTACCCCCACAAAAAAATAAGCAAAATTTTGTTGTGCTCCATTTCTCACACCGTCTGTCTAAGTCCAATTTTGTAAATCAGAAAGTCTCATCTTAATGAAAATATCTCTGGAAAGAGAAGGGGTGTCGCGCGCAACCTCGCCAGCAAGGAAGACGCAACACTGGATCCTTCTCTTTGCAGTTTATTCAGATTCTTTATAATCTAGTTTCTACTGACTAACTCTTCTCTAACTCCCGACTACTCTAAACTCCTCCTGTACTTCTTCTCTACTACTGCCTAAAAAAAAGCCTGCTCTTAGCTAAATACCCTCAAGACATCCAATCCAAAATAGCCACATAAACATCACCAATAGGCTCAGATACACAAAAACAAGCCAAATCCTTTGGCCTAGCCAAATATAAAGTTGTTTACCAAAGAGAGTGCTCAAGGCCAACGCCATCTTATAGTGTGGCTGTACGCAGCTCTCTACAAAGGGGCATGCACAGAGAAGGTGTTTTACACCACAAAAATAAGCAGTAATTGTGACAATAAAATTAGTGACTTGGAAGGGCATCCATGTAATATTCAATGAACTCAAAACTTTGACAGATGTTAGAAAACTGTTGACATAGAACTATCTTCCTTCATGAATTTAGTTTGAATTTAATATAACTATAACAAAGCTTTTCCTGGCTTTCCGATTCACTAGAAAAACAGGTTAAGAGTACCAACAAAAGTCTTCTAAAATTTTAAAACAGACTTAGAAACCTATTGAAATTAGTTTATGTCTAACATTACTTTTTAACATAAACAGACAATGATTCTCTGCCAAGTATAAGTGTTTGTTCATACTAACTTATCAACAGTGTTTACTACATAAACAGTTATGAGGATTATGTAGTTTTATAACTAGTGAAGAAAGGTAATGCATCCAAGATCACATAGCCTGTTAGAGGTGAAGTGAGGACATTAACCAGCCCTCTCCTATGCATTATAACTCAGCCTCATCTCATCAAGGATGCTAAGCATCACAGAAGAACAGTAGTGAGAAGAAGAGAATGCTTTTTCAATTCCTCTTCCCAAATGCCTATAGCATAGGTTCTGCTAAGGTAAACAGTAGGGTCCACCCTCTCCTAAGAAGGCCAAATCCTTGGAGTGGAAAAAGAGTCTCTTCTCTATATGTACCATGCTGCCTGCATTCTGAACTTTCTTGTCTTCTGCTGTGATTCCACGGTGATGAGATTGGCCAGCCAAAGGTAAGATTTAAGAACTCCTATTGCCATAGCTTATTTTTCTTTATTTCTTCACCAAGCACCATGCCAGTTTAATATGCAGATAGTTTTCTAGACTAGATATATTGAACAGAATCTACTTCTCAGTCATCTTCTGAATGGGAAAACCCAATGAAAATGCTGACAAAAAATAGATAAG
Source organism: Sigmodon hispidus (assembly GCA_004025045.1). Lineage (NCBI taxonomy): Eukaryota > Metazoa > Chordata > Mammalia > Rodentia > Cricetidae > Sigmodon > Sigmodon hispidus. The sequence goes on along the minus strand of PVIH01020398.1, from coordinate 15,766 downwards.
GGTGCTATAAGTTCTTTGGGAAAAGTTTATAATAACAATATCTTCTTCAACTTAATAAAGGTCAAGAATATTTTCTAATACTAAAGCCAAAAATCAAGAACTCATGATTAGTTCAATATTAGAAGTATTTTTATAATATTATGCACATATATAATGTGTTCTGATCATATTCACAACCCTATTATCCTCTTTTCTTCTCATCACTCCTGAAGACTTTCTTCTCTCAAGCTACTTCCTCTACTTTTAAGTATTTTAGTATCTGCTGATCTTTTTCAGGCAACCAGTGCTGTTGTGTGTTCATGATTGAAACAGCCATAATATACCAGTAAATACTTCATGGCATTCCTTTCTGTCCTCTACTTAGTCAATTTATCCATGTACCCCCCTCTTCGACAATCTTTCCTGGGTCTTTAGGGGGATCATACCCAGGTCCTGTTTAGGCTGAAGCACTCAGCAGTCACTTGTTCTCAGCACTTTGACCATTTATGAGTCTCGGACCTAACTGTTGCCCACTGAGAAAAAAAAAAATCTTCTTTGACCAAGGCAAAGAATGGCACTAGCATCTAGATATAAACACAAATTTCATATGTTTTAAAAGTAATTAACAAAATCACAGACTCCGAGTGCTGCTGAATGTTAAAAAGCTTGAAAAATGGGTTGATGACTCTTTTCCAGGATTTTAAAAATCAATTTTGAGATTATAATATAATTGTATAATTTCCCTTTTTTCTTTCCTTCTTTTTTTACACGGAACTTGGACATGAACTCTGACAAGTATGTATAAGAAAAAGAAGGAAAGAAAGAAAAAAGAAGGAAGGAAGGGAGGGAGGAAGGGATAGGAGAGAGGGAGAAATAAGAAAAAGAAGAAAAAAGACAGAAAGAAAGGAAGGAAGGAAGAGAGTCAAAGAAGTGGCTCAGCCATTAAAGCCTAGGTTCACAAGCAAAATGATGAGGAAAAAAACAGGAAAAAAATATTTTGTAAGCTTGGGTTCCTCACCATCTAAAGACCTTGACATAAATACATAATTGACATTCTTTGAATATTACAGTCAAAACTCAGGAGTCACTTATAACACTTGTAAGGTCATTACCAAGTTGAGTGTCTCTGGTTAAGACAAGCTTAATCAATGTGACTGGAAATTGATACAACTCAAAGGTGATAATAAGTTGATAATGATAATTCATTGAGTCTCACACCTGAAAACATGTTACAGAAAAATTACTGAAACTACAAAGGTGACACTCATAATAATTCATCTCAAGATTAAGTGCTACCTGAGCTTTAGCCAGAGCCAGTTAGAAAGTGGTACCACTCTATGTCCTCACATGCCCCACCCTGTCATCTCCACACATGCCCCACCACCATCTTTGGGAACTACCTTTCTTGGCCTCTCCCCAATCTTTCTGTGTTCAAACAAGGAATTGAATCACAAAATCCATGAGATTCTCAAGCATTGTTCATATCTCAGACTAAATTACTCATGCACTGAAATGAACCCAACATATTTAATATAAGAAAGTTACCACTACTGTTTGGCATTTCAAAAACCTTGGAAAAAATTCTTACTTTTAGATGAATGAAAATAAATACACAGATGGAGATATATGAGACCTATGGCTCAATCTCTATAATCAGATAACAGGGATACAATATTTCAAACAAAAGTGATTCCCAATTCCCATGACCCCTTGACATAAAAACATGTGTTTTAAATTTACTCTACTTACAGATAGCCAGGCTTCCATCTCAAATTCATCTGACAGGGTACCAAGAAATGTGGATATATATTACATATTTAATAAAACCTGAGTATTGGGGAGAGAGCACACAGTCAAATCCTAGGCAGACAGCTCAGGAAATTTTTGATCCTTGAGTACAAGGATAAACAGCTGAAATTCAATCATGCATACCTTTATTCCCAGCACAGGGAAAGCCAGGAGTGATGACCAACATCCTTAATCCCATAACTCCAGAGACAGAACTTTCTCTGTTCTTGTGAGTTTAAGGCCACCTAGAAATAGAGTAGTTCACACCTTTAATCCTAACCTGGATGAGAAGGGTATATAAGGCCTCTTAGGAACCCAGCAGAGATAAAAGTGACTGGCAGAAGCAACAGGCAGAAGTGACCAGGAGCGAGACATCTGGGTGAGAACTGACTGTGGTGCATCCTCTCTCTGATATTTCAGCCTTTCTCCAATATTTGGCTCAGAGTCTCTTTCCTTACAATACGAATTCCTGCAACTACAAAGAAATATCACTTCGGAGCCAAGGCTTGTGCTGAGAGAGATGAGATTAAGCAGTCTGATCTACACTGGAATAAAAAGGTGGGTGTGCTGAAGTAAGATCCTACTCAGCTAAGCTTCCAACTTGGGAAAGGAGAAGACCTAAGAAAAGTTACCCTCCTAAAAAGCAACAAAAGAGGAATCTTTTACAAGTGATTCAAGGAGACTAGGCTCCCCCATGTGCAAAGCCAGACATGACAGGGTTGTCCACATGGTTCTGCCTTTAGAGTCATGAGGGTATATGGTAAGATAGTTGTGGAATCTTCCTCCATGGTTAAGAATAGCTGCTGAAGCAAGGCAATGGGTGATCAGACATTTCCCGTATGAAGGTCATGAGAGGCCATTGTGTGATGCTTTGAAAGTGAAGCCTGGATTGCACAGGACATAGCCAGTTCAGGTTACATATCTGCTTTGCTAAGAGTCTTAGTTGGGATCATCCTCATAGATTTTTAGGAGTCAGCCTTATACCAGGTATCCTTAAAAAAAAAAAATTAAAAGGTCTTTTTTTCCATGTATCCCCCTGCTCACTCATCCTTCCCTGTTCCCAATCCCTCCCAGTCTGCCCTCAGCCTCCCTCTACCCCATCCCTTGATCCCCTCCCCCAAAGGGGCAGGAAGTCCCATGGTGGGTCAGTTCATCATGGCACATCTACTCCGGGCAGGTCCGATTTTCTCATCCCAATATCAAGGCTGGATTAGGCACTCCTCTGCAAGGAATGGGTTCCAAGGAGCCAGCCCATTTACAGGAACACAGTCTGATCCCAGCCCTTGAGGCTCTACATACTGTCCATGCTTATCATCGTTGTCTACCCTTGACGGGCCTAGCTCTTTGTCCTATGGTTCCCGGGAGACTGCTCTTGGTTCAGTGTGCTCTGCAGAGCTCCAAGGGGAGCTCAGTCCAGTGCTCATCAATGAATCTCTGCCTCCACTTCCATTCATTTTTGGGTGTAGGTTCTGTGATGACTCTTAGGGTGATTATTTATTTGACTATAGGGGAAGTCCTGTTTCGACACCCTCTTCATTATTTGTTTGGGACCTATCCAGAGACACACTGTGAGTTGTTGGGGGTTTTCCTAGCACCCAGTCTCCTTCCAGCCCCGTATTGGCTTCCTCTATCAAGATACCCATCTCTTTTCTCTCCCTCTTTGTTGCTCCTCTCACTCAACCATCTCCCCTTATGATTTTTTCCCACCTGTCCTTGATTGCTACCTGTTATGATCCCAATTTGCTAATGAAATCTTCTCTATTTTCTCTTCCTAGGAGAACCCCTGGAAGTCTCATTTAAGTTCTTTCTGATCACAAGCTGTTCATAGGTGGATTTTAGACAAAAATCAAAGAATACTCAAGCTGCAAAACACAACCCACCTACTGCCATGCTACCCACAAAATCTCTTCTATTTCCCCTTCCCAGAGAGATCCAAGCACTCCCCCTTGAGCCCTGCTTATTACCTTACCTGTCTGAGACTGTGGATTGCAGCATGGTTATTCTTTGTTTCACAGCCAATATTCTCTAATAAGTGAGTGCATATCATGCTGTCTTTCTGGGTCTGATATACCTCACTCAGGATGATTGTTTTAGTTTCTTCCATTTTTTTGCAAATTTCATGATGTCTTAAAAAAATTGTACCACCTCTTTGGATATCAACATGGTAGTTTCTCAGAAAATTAGGAGTCAGTCTACCTCAAGATCCAGCTTTATCACTCTTGTGCATATACTAAAAGTATACCCAGTTATATCACAACGAGACTTGCTCAATTATGTTCATGGCAGTTTTATTTTAATAGCTAGAACCTGAAAACAACCTAGATGTCCCTCAACCAAAGAATGGATAAGCAAAATATAGTACTTTTACAAAATGGAGTATTACCCAACTGTCATTAGGAGACATTGTATTATTATTGTTATTATTATTATCATCAACATTATTATTATTTTAACCAGTGGTGTTTGGTTTGATCCAAATCTCTGGCTTTCTACCCTTTGCTTCTTGTTTTTCCAATTAGGGTACCAGTATTGAGAGAAGCTTGGGAAAATGTGTTACTTTTATTGAATAGACAAAATCTGATTACAATGATTATAGGTCAGAAAGAAGAGTCTGGGCCAAACAGCAGTGCCCTGCTGTTCCCGTTGGGGGCACAGTTGTTGAATACTCCTGCTGCTTGCTCCCAATGGGCAATGAAGAAGGTCACCAAGCTATAATTCCTCTGTGGCTTCAGTGAGTCCCTCCAGGGTCCAAGAGAGTGAGCAAGCCCCTCCAAGGATACTTAAATGCTGAGACTCTTCAGAGAAGGCCAAGCCCATTGGCCTGAATCCCACCATTCAATTGGTCACTGGGCTGAATGACAGAATTTCTATAGCATTATGGGTTCTGTCTTGTAAAGTAGGCATCATGTCAAATCAGTCATTGATTGGCTATTTCCACAAGTTCTATGCCACCATTGGCCCAGAATATTTTGCAGGAAGGACAGATACTAGGTCAAAGTTATTGTGGTGTGGTTGGCATTTATTTATCTCCTTTGGTACATGCAGAGTACCACATGCCTTAATCCCTTCCAAATAGTCCTACAACTGGGGACCAAGTATTTAATTCTATGAGCCTACATGAGCCTTCTCAATCAAACCAACACAGACCATTTCCCTGTCTAGGCTAGGCTGACAGAGGGAAGCCCATCTACTTTGCTGGGCAGAACCTTTCAATGGAGTTCTGAGCATCAGTTCTTATTTTTTCTCCTTTAGAAGTCTTATTTCATATGTCAATGTCATGGGTTTTCCTTATGCCCTGTTATGGCTCCATTATTACGCTTCCAGTGCAGTTTTTCTCAGATTTTCTTATGCTCTCAAATGCATTTTGAGATGTTTTCTCCAGTTATGAAGGGCTATTCCTGCTATTAAAAGTCACCCTTTGTTATACTGTGACCTAAATCTCCTTTTTTATGTTTAGTGGTATTTTGTTTTTATAAAATATGGTGTCATTTCCATACTTGTCATATAAGTTTATCTCATTCTAACTTCTTCCAGGTAGCCTTAAATGTATTTTGCTTATTTTTATTTATTTTATAAATTTGATTGTTTCCTGTATTGGTATTATTTATTTTTTATATCTCATGCTAGTGAGATTTATTCACGTTCTCAGTGATGATACTTACTAAATTATTTCTCCTCTGATAATAGAACTCCCTTAAGTATCTTTTGTGATACTTTTCTAGTGATCATGAATTCCCATGATTTAATCCTTATTATGTAAGGTTTTAGTTCCCCTTCCACTGTTAAGGGAAATCTTTCTGGGTACAAAACTCTTGGCTGAAGTTATTTTCTTCCAGGATATGGACTTTGTCATTCCATGCCCTCTGGCATTTGAAGTTACTTCTGAGAAATCTGCTGTTTATCTAATGTATTTACATTTAAAATGTTATGTAATATTTCTTTCTTACAGACTTTAATATTCCTCTTTGACCTGCACTTTTATCAACTTACCTGTAACATATATGTCTATGGTCATGTATGACAGAAGGTGTACATGTTTGTCATACCTGGTGTCCATGTCTTTCTCAAGATTTGAGAAGTTGTCTGCTTTTATTTTACTGAACAGGTTTTCTATGCCACTAACCTGTAGCTCTTCTTCATAGATTCCAATGATCAGATGTTACTTTTAATGGGTATCACAATGTGCTTACATTTTCTCCTCATTTTTGTAAACTTCTTTGTTCCGTCTAACACTAACAAATCAAAAGATTGTACTTTAAAATCTTTTGTTCAACTTGATCTAATCTGTTACTGGGACAGTTGACTAATGTCTCTGTCTGACCTTTAGAGCTTCTCATAGCTACATAATTTCTGCCCAGATCTCCACATTGTCTTCTGTAACTCATTTATTTAACTGTTTGTGCACTTTTTATTCTTGTATTTCTATGTTGAGAATTGTTCATCAGTTGAGATGGGTATCCTTTATGATATTATATGACAACCTCCTTAATCGCATCTCTTGAAAGGTGTTGGGTTTTGCTCACAGAACAGATTTCCTAATTCTTTTCCCAATCTCAACTTCCACCATAGTTTTTCTTCAGAAGACCCCAACACAGCTGGGCTAAAATTAGACAGTGGCAAGCTTCAATTTCCTGTGCATGAGGCCAGGTGTTATGGAGGCTTGTGCTGACTACATCTCTTATTTTGTTTTGTACTTTCCCCACACTGCCACATGACTATGAGGAAAACTCAAGAAACTTCTCACCTCAAACTTATTTCTTGCCTTCTGCTTTGCTCTGTTAAAACAATTCAAACGAAATTTCCACTTTCACCTCTTAGCTGGAAATCAGCAAGCGAATGTCATTAGGGGATATCAAGTGCTGCTGTTCTGAAAAACCCTTTGCACATCCGGTCAATTTGTTTTGTGTCAGGAGGACATTTAATCAATATCTGTCTGATTCGCTTACACATGTATCATCCAAAAGTCATTTGGAAAGAACCATTGCATTCCCAGGAAACCTTTGGACATCTGTTTGTGCAGATATATAAGAGACACTATAAATCTTTTTATACCAAGACAATGACCATTCAAGTCATGCACATATCAAAAGGTCTGAGTATCATAAGATTTAAGAATAGTCTAAATATAGTAGAGCATCATGAAGATTTTCCTGTGGCTCTCAGTACATAAACTATGACATAGTGTCTTATATTTCTGCAGAACCAAGGACAGTTTTTAAAGATACAAAGGGAAATAAGTGGCCAATTCTTAACCAAACAGTTTGCCCAAATCACCTAACTATAGAACTTTTTATAACTCCTCATTTCTCCAAGAACTAAGTATTATTATAAAACACACTAGAAAAAAAATCTTTTTATTCCCCCAAAGAAACTGTATTTTCAAAGTTCTATAATTTTGGCATGACATTTAGGTCCCACAGTATTTACAAATGGATTACTGTTGTGAAAAATCTATTAAATGCCATACTTATAAAAAAAGAAACTTTGGAACTTTGAATAACAGCAAAAGAGCCCTTAGATGTCTCCCAGTTCACCAAATATGTTATATTTGCTAACAATTTTCAACCAATCAATCACTATAGAATACCTCATTGTCCTATAACTTATCTAATTACAGTTTTCAACTCATAAAATACACAACCAACATTCTCATTATACAAAAAAATCCCTGCTATCACACTGCCTACAAACAGCAATGCAGGGATTCAAATGTAGTTCATTTGATACCATGACCTGCCTTGTCATACCCCTCTGCCTAATGGACAACACCAGTCTGCACCGCATCATTTGTGAATGTATTATACCTTTAAACTTAATGTTTTTATGGGACCACCGAGTGTGTGAAGATGCTGTGGGTCTGCTGATGCTTGTGCTTGCTCTTGGGCTCTTTTGCTTTCATTAGGTTATCTTGTCCAGCCTCCATGTGATAGTTTTTGCTTTTATACTCTTATTATATTGTACTTTGTTACATCAGGTTGTTATCTCATGGGAAAACCATCCTTTTCTAATAAACAGACATAAAGGGAGAGGACCCAAAGGAGAAAGGAAGTGAAGAGCTACTGGAAGCAGTGGAGAGAGGGAAGCTGTACTCAGGGAATAGTGGAAGAAAAAATAATCTATTTCAGTAAAAGGAGAAAAGAAAAAAAACTTATTAATTCACCTAGTCACTTCTCTTTTAAGCAACTGAAGTTTTATTATTTTCTCTCCAAAAGAACACAAAAACAATCATATTAAAAATCCAGGTACATTCCCCATCCTGCCATAGTAGTGAGTAGGGATGACTGTGGTTTGCTAGTATAAAAACTGAGGATCTTGAAGATCTCAGTGTCCAGTAGACTCTTCCCTCTGACTCAACATCATAATTGAGTGGATTCATTACTGTCTTTGTCTCTTTGCTGTGACTGTGATAAAACATTGACATAAGCAACTTAAGAAAGAAAGGGTTTACTTTATCTTAGTTCCATGCTGTAGTCCATCATGGTGCAGAAGCCAAGGCACTTGGAATTTAAAGTAGCCAATCATCTTACACCCCCAGTCAGAAGAACAGATCAGTGAATGCTTGTCATTTCTACTCTTATATGCTTTAGAATGCCCTATGTAGAGGATGGTATCATTCACAGTGGGCTGGTCTTTCTACATCAATTAATGCACTTAAGATGTTCTCCTAAAGACATGCTCATAGGCTCTTCTCCAAGATGAGTAGAGTCAAGGCAGAGTGAGAAGATATAAAACCCATGAGATTGGTGTAGTGGGATTATGTTGTTGCATTCTAAATAATTTTCCCACTTACTGATTTAATAAAAATGCTGATTGGTAGAAGGCAGACCGGAAGTATGGTGTAGGGCTACCAGAATAAGAAAACTCTGGGAACAGGAAAAACAGAGAAGAGATGCTACAGAGATGCCTGAGAGAACCAGATGAGTGGCCACCAGAAGCAGAGGAAAGAAGCTGAAATGCAGCTTGAAGAAAAGTATCGAGCCACATGGCTAAACAGGATAAGAATTATGGGTTAGTTTAACAGTAAAGAGTTAGCAAGTCATATGCCTGGATCCTAGGTCAATCAGCATAAAATTAATAAAAGCTTTTGTGTGATTATTTGGTGCCAAGCGACAGTGGGGCTGCAAATGGGTCCAAATCTCAGGGCTAGGCTGAAAGTCTGGGCCAGAAACTTACTACTACAGATTGGTCTTGAAAGATCAGAGAAATTTTGAGAAGAAGAGAAAAGGTAAGCATTCCAGGAAAAAGAAACAGCAGGACAGCATCACAAACAGAAAATGAGAAGGAAGGATGGCATTTTGGCCAGCATGGGTAATCCTTGATGGAGGGAGTGGAGGAGAAGTATAGCTAGGCTAGTTTGTGACAGTACTTAATGCCTAGCAGTAAGCACTGACTCAGAGAAATCCTTATAAGCTTTGCATGCAAAGCCTTGCATTTCAGCCTAAACAACTCTACAATTTTTTTCTTTGTTTTTGTTTTGCATGTACATGTGGTTTTGCACTGTACCACAGAATTGCAGTGCCGACAGAGACCAGAAGAGGGTGTCAGATCCCTGGGGACTATAGTTACAGATAGCAGTCTGTAGGTGCTACGAACCAAATCCACATCTTCCGGCAGAGCCACTAGTGTTCTTAACCACAGCATCATCTCTCCAGCCCTCCTAAATGGCTATAAATAGAAAGTAAAACATATTTTGAAGATAAAGTTCTAAATTTTCTAAGAACTGACTGGGCAAACTGCTTTCTAGTAAATAGAGATAATAAAGACCTTCAGCAATGTAGCAGGATACAAGATTAACTCAAAGAAATCAGTAGCCCTTTTATACACTAAAGATAGAAGGGCTGAAAAAGAGATAAGGGAAACATTACCCTTTATAATAGCTGCAAATAGTATTAAATACCTTGGAGTAACTATAACCAAAGAAGTAACAAATCTATTTGACAAAAATTTTAAATCACTAATGAAAGAAATTGAAGAGGATATCAGAAAATGAAAAGCTCTCCCATGTTCCCGGATAGGTAGGATCAACATAGTAAAAATGGCAATTCTACCAAAAGCAATCTACAGATTCAATGTGCTGCCCATCAAAATCCCAACACAATATTTTTGGACCTTGAAAGAACAACTTTCAATTTCATCTGGAATAACAGGAAAGCCAGGATTGCCAAAACAATTTTGCTTAACAGAAGAACCTCAGGAGGCATCACCATCCCTGATTTCAAGTTATACTATAGAGCTACAGTGATTAAAAACAGCCTGATACTGGCATAAAAACAGACTTGTAGATCAATGGAATAGATTTGAGGATCCAGACATTAACCCAAAAACCTATGAACACCTGACCTTTGACAAAGAGGCCCAATATATTTAATGGAAAAAAGATAGTGTATTTAACAAATGGTGTTAGCATAGCTAGATGGTAGTGTGTAGAAAAATGAAAATAGATCCAAGCCTGTCACCCTGCACAAAACTCAAATCCAAGTGCATCAAAGACCTCAACATAAACCCAGCCCCTCTGAACTTGATAGAAAAGAAAGTGGGAAATACACTTCTACAAATTGGCACAGGCGACCACTTCCTAAATATAACACCAGTGGCACAGACACTAAGATCAACAATCAATAAGTGGGATCTCCTGAAGCTAAGAAGCTTCTGTAAAGCCAAGGACACTGTCAATAGGACAAAATGACAGTCTACAGAATGGGAAAAGATTTTTACCAACCCTACAAATGAGAGAAGATTGATCTCTAAGATATATAAAAAACTCAAGAATCTAGAGCCCAAAACCTTGAATAACCCAATCAAAAAATGGGGTTCGGATCTAAAAAGGGAATTCTCAGCAGAAGAATTACAAATGGCTGAAAGGCAGTAGAAAAAGTGCTCAACATCTTCAGCCATTAGAGAAATGCAAATCAAAACAATTTTAAAATACCACCTGACATCTGTCAGATTGGCTAAGATAAAAGACACAGATGACAGCCTATGCTGGAGAGGGTGTGGAGCAAGGGGAACACTCCTCCATTGTTGGTAGGAGTGTAAGCTTGTTCAGCCACTCTGGAATGAAGTATGGCGGTTTCTCAGAAAACTGAGAATCAATCTCCCCAAGGACCCAGCAATACCACTCTGGGTGTATACCCTAAGATGCACAGTCACACTCCAATGGCATTAGCTCAACTATGTTCATAGCAGTGTTATTTGTAATAGCAAGAACCTGGAAACAACCAAATGTCCCTCAACTGAAGAATGGATTAACAAACTGTGGTACATCTGCACAATGGAGTACTACTCAGCAGTAAGAAAAAATGATATCCTAAAATTTGCAGGCAAATGGATGGATTTGGAACATATCCTCCTGAGCAAGGTATCACAAACCCAGAAAGATTAGCAGGGTATGTACTCACTCATTAGTGGACTCTAAACAAACAAACAAAAGCAAAAAAAAAGCAAAGCATGCCTAAGCTGCAAACCACAACCACTGAACAGCTTGGGATCAGAAACACCTTGGACTGACTCCTTGGATCCCACTCCCCCTAGAGGAACACTTGACACAGTCTTGATGTTGTGGGCAGAAAACTGGATTTGCCAGGAGTGGAGGCTGAACTAAGCAATATTGGGACCGTGGGACCTTGGGACCACCTGTCGCCTGTCCATGGTGGGGATAGGGAGTTGTGGAGAAAGGAGAATGACCTGATGTGGTGGGAGGGGAAAGGGACCTTGAATAAGGATATACAAGGATAGAAAATGTGAGTTCTTTATTCATAATAATAAAAAAAGAAGAAGAAAAATAAAGATCTCAATAGACTAGAGTGTTATGTTCAGATGAATGAGGAGACTTTAATGCTTAGGCAAAGAATATGTCAAGAGGATGACAAGAAATATCAGGATAGACATCTGAATAATTTTCAATAGTGAATTATTGCAGTAGCAAGAAGCTCCTCCCCCTGTTGCCCACAAAAATGTCTGGGGTCAAGACACATAGATATCTCCTTCCATCAATGAAGATTCCCTAAAGAATATATCAAGTCTCATGCTATGTCTTCTAAAGATAGAGTAACAGCTTGGAGATGTGTGAGGAGTCAGGAAGATAAATCCAGTTCTCACAGTGGCAAAGAGCCTCTGCTGGCCTGTGAGTTGCAGGTCCTGTCCTCTGAAGCATGGAAAATAGCAGAATGACAGAAGCAGGGCATGCATACTATAGCATTTCAGCTTCTGTCTGAAACCTCACAGAATATCAAGCTACTGTATTGGGCTAACATCTGTGGCACTACAACAGATATCAGTAAGTGTCTTAAATAGGTGAGAAATATAAACCTACTCACTGCAGACATCCAACAAACAGAGAGAATGACAGATATCAGAAATGTGAGCAGCTAGGTAATGTCAATATAGATGTGCATTTGACAGAAAGACAAGATTTATGTCAGAATTGTAAGCCGCTTAGGCTCCAGCCTCAGAGATGCCTGCTTTCTGTCCTAAAGAACTAGGTGACTATGACCAGCCCTCTTCAGCAGTGTTAGCTATAAGAACAAGTTCATTAAAAACCAATGAAACAAATAACCACAAAGCCTGTCATGATTAAAAGGTCTGCTGAGTTTCCTCAGTTGGCACACACCAAAGAGGCAGAACCTAGAGATAATGAAGATTTTTAAAGCCCTTTTTACAATCAAAATACTTTATCTTTATCACTTCATAGCCAATTTAGAAACTTTGGATGACAAAGTACTCTTTAAATGTTGCGCACCGGCGGGGGGGGGCCTCTTTTTTGGAAATCCATACAGGAATGTCTAGCAGAAATTGCATGCTGTTTAAAGGCATAGCCTATATTTGGCTTTTTCTTTCTGGATTTTGCTATGAGGATTTAGTCTGATCCTTCATTAGGAAAATAGGTATTTTCCTTCCTTTAATTTTTCTCCCTTTTTGGCATCATTTCTAAAAGTCTGTGTCTCCAAGCTCAGTTCACTATTCTTAGGTATTTTGAAATGCACAGACTTTCTATAAGGATGTTGTATGGTCCTCTCTGAGCACAACCAGCCATGATTCTCTTTTCTCACTGACTCCATGCAGGAAGAAGGTACCATCTGGTCCAGGACCCTATCTTGTTTTGGACACTTGGTCAGTAATTCCTGCCTTTCTGTCCTCACGGTTTCATTTGGCAACTCTCCAGATCTTTCTCTCTGCTGCTTCAGTGTGGGACAACCTTCTTCTCTTCATTGGCTGTATTATTCCTCCTTCATACTCTTTCATGACTCTCCAGCCTGCTATGGGGCTGCCAGACTCATCTTGTCAACTTTCAGCCTATGTTCATCAACTTCTAAAAGCACCATCTGAAAAAACTGGTTGAAGATACTGAAAGAAGTATTTCCTTCCTGCAAAGATCCTTGGCTTCTGAGACATGCAGTATCACATGGTGCTTGCATTTGATCTGCAACAACCTAATTGCAGCAAACCTGAGAACTCACTCTGGGTTTGTTGGGCAGGTCATGGTCAGATATATCTCTAAACAATTAAGTATAATACTTAATTGTTTAGAGATATATCTTGGTTCTATAGATATTATCAGGAGAAAGGAAAACAAGATAGTTTCTAGGGATGAATGTAACAATATAAGAATTAGTGGAAAATCCAAAAAGGAATTTGGGTAGGAGTCTGCTCTTTGGTGGATATGATTTCACTTCCAGGCCCTGACCTCCCAAAAAGTAATTGGTAGAAATTTCCACATCTTATCATATGCTTTGAATTATCATGCTGGGATGGGTACCAGAGTGACCTGCTTAGATGTTTGAAGTAGCATAAAAGAGAACTGAATGGGAGGTACTAGCTCACGGCATATTTCATAGAATATGAACATACAGCATAGGGATGCCCATATCCAGTCACAGAATCAAATGCTAGAGTCATTAAGAGCAGTTGTTTATTACTCTTGGGGAAGAATTGCCAAACTCTTCTGCTTTGTACATAAAGTGCTCCGACAGGTTTATGTGTTGAAGGTTTTGTTTAGCATGAGTCCTAGTTGGTCTTAATAATAAAAACTCAGAACCAAATATTGGGGCAAATTCTGAAAGATAGGAGAGATAAAGAAGCCAGCCTCTAGAGAGACTTCTTACCTCTACTGAACTCTCATACCAAAGGAGCCAAGCTCCCTTTTCTTCTGCCGTATATTCTTTTCTCCTCCCAGCCATATCACATCCTGTCTCCACCTCCCTAGTGGAGACATATATCTCCCAGGTATCAAAGGAATGGGGTCCCACATGCTGGGATTGAAGGTCTGTGCCACCACTGCCTGCCCTCTATAGTTAACAATAGTTTATTAAAAAGGTCTTTTTTTCCATGTATCACCCTGTTCACCCATCCTTCACTATTCCCAATCCCTCCCAGTCTGCCTTCAGTCTCCCTCCACTCCATCCCTTGATCCCCTCCTCAAAAAGGGCAGTAAGTCCCAAGGTGGGACAGCTCAGCATAGCATATCCACTCCAGGCAGGTCTGATTTTTTTCATCCCAATATCAAGGCTGGGTTAGGCATTCCTCTGCAGGGAATGGGCTTCAAGTTGCCAGCCCATTTACAAAAACACAGTCTTTTCCCACCCCTAGAGGCTCTACATACTGCCCATGCTAATTGACAGTTGCAGATCCTTGGAGGGCCTAGCTCTTTGTCCTATGGTTCCCCAGGGACTGTTCTTGATTCAGTATGCTCTCCAGAGCTCCAGCAAGCCATCTCTGTGGGACTCCTCATAATCCCTATCTCCCTGCTCACACAGACTCTTCTCCCCACTCAGCCCAGTGCTCATATATAGATCTCTGCCTCCACCTCCATTCATTGCTGAATGTAGGTTTGTGGTAGAAATGTTCTCCGTGTACTGTGAATAAAAAACTGTTTTGGCCTGTGTAGAGCACCATAGAAGTGGGTGGAGAATCAGAGGCAGCCAGGTAGGAAGAAGGGGTGGAGTTTACTAGTCGCCATCCATCCCCGAAGAAGAAGCATGTAGGAATTCAGGTGAGCCACGGGCTGCAAGCCACGTGGTGGGTAGATTCATAAAAATAAGTTGATTTAAGATAAAAGAGCTAACTAATAATGTACATAAGATATGGGCCAAACAGTGTTAAAATATATAAGCGTGTGATTTCATTTCTTTTGAGAGTCAAAAGCCGCGGGCACACAAACCAAGTTCCAAACCGCCGGCGCCACACGTTCACCAGACACAAACCTCCAGACCCAAAAAAAAAACAAAAAAAACAAAAAAAAATAAATAAATTTTAGTTTATTAATACAAACTTAAAGTCAATTTTGTTATGCTATATATATTTTTCTACTCTTAATTAAAATATAATACTAATATAACTCATTTAAAATTATAATATATAATTAAAAAATACAAATTAATAGTCATCTATAATAAACAAACTTATAGTCATATTAGTTAAGTTTTTATAAATATACAAAAATATATTTCAATTAAATAAATAATTTTCAAACACTTCAAAAACATAAAAAATATGACATTTAAAATATTTTAAAAACTTACACTTTTCTAAACAATAAGACAAGTCTGTTCCTAACAACACCAATATATTTAAAAAAAATAGACATTAAAAAAACTTCATATAAAATTTATTTTGTGACAACAGTTAGCCACTAGACAAAAAACTGTTCTAATATTGACTGCTTGATAATATGCTGTATAAACTAGACATACAAGTTCCATAAAAAAATAACCTCTAAATATAGACAAAACAAGCCAAAATAGTCCTTCAAGTTCCTCCTTTACAAAAAACATTACCAAACATTCTTCAAAACACAAAAAAAACTAATAAACTGTGTCAAATTTCCTACATCACCAAAAAGTTTGCCAAAAACTTTAAGCCTATAAACTAAAAATAAATGCCCCAACGTTACAAAAAAATTTTAAATAACTGTCCAGACAAATAAATGTCATCTCTGTCATTTCCTAAACTTTAAAAGTTACTTACCCTTCCTATTTATTTACATAATATTATATCCTTCTAT
>PVIH01020397.1:9389-32496 GCA_004025045.1 Sigmodon hispidus | reverse complement strand
GAACTAAAAGCTGAAATAGAAGCAATAAAAAAGGCACAAAATGAGGCAAAGATGGAAATAGAAAATCTGAAGAAAAAAGCTGGAACCACAGATAGAAGCATAACAAACAGAGTTCAAGAGATGGAAGATAGAATCTCTGAAGTGGAAGACTCAGTAGCTCAAATAGATATATCAGTCAAAGAAAATAGTAAAACTAAAAAAGCAATAACTCAACATCTTCAAGAAATCTGAGACACCATGAAAAGACCTAATTTGAGAATAATGGGAATAGAAGAAGGAGAAGAATACCAACTCAAAGGCACAGATAATGTTTTCAATAAAATCATAAAAGAAAACTTCCCTAACCTGACGAAGGAAATGCCTATAAAGATACAAGAAGCTTACAGAACACCAAATAGATATGACTCCCAAAAAGAGTCAGCGCACCACATTATAATCAAGCCACAAAACATACAGAACAAAGAAAAAATTTTAAGAGCTGCAAAAGAAAAGGGCCAACTCACATATAAAGGCAGACCCAACAGAGTAACACCTGACTATTCAATGGAAACAATAAAAGCTAGAAGGGCTTGGTCAGAAGTTATACAAACACTAAAACAGCATGGCTGTCAAACTAGAATATTATACCCTGCAAAATTATCAATCACCATAGATGGAGTAAACAAGGTATTTCAGGACAAAGTCAGACTGAAAGAATATCTATCTACAAATCCAGAACAACAGAGAGTATTAGAGGGAAAACTCCAACCTAAGGACCGCAGATACACCCATGAAGCCACAAACAATCATTAATTCCATAGAAGAATACTCCAGAGAAAGGAAATACAAACAAGTTACCACCAAAAATGGCAGGAATTATGAATCAATGGTCATGAATTTCCCTTAATATCAAAGGACTCAACTCTCCTATAAAACGTCACACACTAACAAGATGGATACCACAACAGAAGCCATCCTTCTGTTGCCTACAAGAAACGTACCTCAACTGCAAAGACAGACATAGGCTTAGAGTAAAAGGTTGGGAAAAGATTTTTCAGTCAAATGGTCCTAAGAAACAAGCGGGGGTTGTAATTCTAATATCTAACAAAGTAGCTAAAAGCAATTAAAAGGGACGAAGATGGTCACTACTTATTCATCACAGGAAAATTGGTCAAGAGGAGATTTCAATCTTGAGTATTTATGCCTCTAATATAAGGGCACCTACTTAGGTAAAAGAAACACTGCTAAAGCTCGAATCCCACTTCAATTCTTACACCCTAATAGTGGGAGACTTCAACACCCCACGTTCAACCCTGGATAGATCAACCAGACAGAGTCTCAAGAGAAATAAGGAGCCTAAAAGAGGTTATGATGCAAATGGATTTAATAGGTATCTACAGAAGTTTCCACCCAAACGCAAAGGAATATACATATTTCTCAGGTCCTCATGGAACTTTCTTCAAAATTGACCACATAATTGATCATAAAGCAAATATCAACAGATACAAAAAAAAATGGAAATAATCCCTTGAAATATATTGGACCACCAGGGCCTACAGATAGAGTTCAACAACATCAAAACCCAAAGAAAGCCTACCATCTCATGGAAACTAAACATCACTCAGCTGAACCATTGCTGGGTCAAGGAAGAAATTAAGAAAGAAAACAAAGTCTTCCTAGAATTTAATGAAAATGAATCCACAATGTATCCAAACTTGTGGGACACAATGAAAGCAGTCTTAAGAGGAAAATTCATAGCGCTAGATGCCTGTATCAAAAACCCAGAGAAATCTCACACTAGAGACCTAACAGCTCAGCTGAAAGCCTTAGAACAATTAGAAGCGAACTCACCTAGAAGGAGAAGATGGAAGGAAATAATCAAACTTAGAGCTGAATTCAATACAATTGAAACAAAAAGAACAATACAAAGAATCAACAAATCTAAGAGTTGGTTCTTTGAGAAAGTCAACAAGATAGATAAACCCTTAGCCAAACTAATCAAAAAACAGAGAGAGAGTGTTCTAATCAACAAAATCAGAAATGAAAAGGAGGACATAACAACAAAAGCCCAGGAAATACAGAGAATTATCAGATCATATTTTGAAAATCTGTATTCCACAAAAATGGAAAACCTAGAAGAAATGGACAGCTTTCAGGACAGGTACCATCTACCAAAGTTAAATGAAGATCAGATTAATTACCAAAACAGGCCTATAACCCTTAAGGAAATTGAAGCTGTCATTAGAACCACTCTAAAAATAAAAGCCCTGGTCCAGATGGTTTTAGTGCCGAATTCTACCAGACATTCAAAGAAGAATTACTACTCTTACTCCTCAAACTATTTCACACAGAAGAAACGGAAAAAATATTGCCAAATTCCTTTGATGAGGTCACAATTATCCTAATACCCAAGCCACTCAAAGACACACAAAGAAGGAGAATTACAGACCAATTTCTCTCATGAATATTGATGCGAAAATTCTCAACAAAATTTTGGCAAAACTTATACAACACTGTATAAAAGATATTATCCACCACGACCAAGTAGACTTCATCCCAGAAATGCACGGCTGGTTTAGCACACGAAAAACTGTAAATGTTATCTATCATATAAACAAACTAAAGGAACAAAACCACATGATCATATCCTTAGATGCGGAAAAAGCCTTTGACAAAATCCAACACTCCTTTATGATTAAAGCCCTGGAAAGATCAGGAATACAGGGAGAATACCTAAATATAATAAAGGGTATTTACAAGAAACCGACAGCTGGTATCAAACTTAATGAAGAAAAACTCAAAGCAATCCCACTAAAATCAGGAACTAGACAAGGATGTCCTCTTTCCCATTATCTATTCAATATAGTTCTCGAAGTTTTAGCTAAAGCAATAATGGAACGAAGAGAGATTAAGGAGATACAAATTGGAAAAGAAGAAGTGAAGCTATCTCTATTTGCAGATGATATGATTATATACATAAGTGACCCACAAAATTCTTCCAAGGAGCTGCTACAGCTGATAAACACCTTCAGCAATGTAGCAGGATACAAGATTAACTTAAAGAAAACAGTAGCCCTTCTATACACTAAAGATAGAAGAGCTGAAAAAGAAATAAGGGAAACATTACCATTCATAATAGCTGCAAATAGCATTAAATACCTTGGAGTAACTATAACCAAAAAAAAAAAAAAATAGGTAACAGACCTATTTGACAAAAATGTTAAATCACTGAAGAAAGAAATTGAAGAGGATATCAAAAAATGGAAAGCTCTCCCATGTTCCTGAATTGGTAGGATCAACATAGTAAAAATGGCAATTCTACCAAAGGCAATCTACAGATTCAATGCACTGCCCATCAAAATCCCAACACAATATTTTTTGGAACTGTGAAAGAACAATACTTAATTTCATTTGGAATAACAGGAAAGCCATGATTGCCAAAACAATTTTACTCAACAAAAGAACCTCAGGAGGTATCACCATCCCTGACTTCAAGCTATACTATAGAGCTACAGTAATAAAAATAGCCTGGTACTGTCATAAAAACAGACTTGTGGACCAATGGATTAGAATTGAGGATCCAGACATTAATCCAAAAACCTATGAACACCTGATCTTTGACGAAGAGGCCCAAAACATTCAATGGAAAAAAGATAGTATATTTAACAAATGGTGTTGGCATAGCTGGATGGAAGTGTGTAGAAAAATGCAAATAGTTCTGAGCCTGTCACCCTGTACAAAACTCAAATCCAAGTGGATCATAGACCTCAACTTAAACCCAGCCACTTTGAACTTGATAGAAAAGAAAGTGGGAAAAACACTTCTACGAATTGGCACAGGTGACCACTTCTAAATATAACACCAGTGGCACAGACACTAAGACCAACAATCAATATGTGGGATCTCCTGAAGCTAGGAAGCTTATGCAAAGCCAAGGACACTGTCAATAGAACAAAAAGACAGACCACAGAATGGAAAACATTTTCACCAACCCTACAAGTGATAGAGGATTGATCTCTAAGATATATAAAGAACTCAAGAATCTAGAGCACAAAACCTTGAATAACCCAATCAAAAATGGGGTACAGATCTAAAAAGGGAATTCTCAGCAGAAGAATTACGAATGGCTGAAAGGCACCTGAAAAAGTGCTCTTCATCTTTAGCCATCAGAGAAATGCAAATCAAAACAACTTTGAGATACCACCTAACACCTGTTAGATTGGCTAAGATAAAAGGCACAGATGACAGCCTATGTTTGAGAGGATGGGGAGCAAGGGGAACACTCCTCCATTGTTAGTGGGAGTGTAAGCTTATTCAGCCATTTTGGAATGCAATATGGAGGTTTCTTAGAAAATTGAGAATCAATCTCCTCAAGGACCCAGCAATACCACTTCTTGGTGTATACCCTAAAGAGGCACATTCACACTCCAAAGGTATTAGCTCAACTATGTTCATAGCAACATTATTTTTAATAGCAATATCCTGGAAACAACCTAGATGTCCCTCAACTGAAGAATGGATTAACAAACTGTGGTACATCTACACAATGGAATACTACTCAGCAGTAAGAAAAAATGATATCCTAAAATTCGCAGGCAAATGGATGGATTTGCTCAGGATACCTCCTGAGCGAGGTATCATAAGCTCAGAAAGATAAGCAGAGGATGTACTCACTCATTAGTGGTCTCTAAACAAACAAACCAAGAAAAAAAGCCAAGCATGCCCAAACTGCAAACCACAACCAGTGAACAGCTTGGGATCAGAAACACCCTGGACTGACCCTTCAGATCCCACTCCACCTAAAGGAACACCTGACTCACTCTTGAGGGAGGGATGACAAAACTGGATTTGCCAGGATTGGAGACTGATAAGCATTATTGGATCAGTGGGACCATAGGACTCTCTGCTCCCTGCTGATGGAGGGGATGGGGATTTGTGGAGAAGAAAAAAATGACCTGATGTGGCGGGAGGGGGAAGGGACCTTGAATAAGGATATACAGTGACGGAAAAATAAAAATTCAGAGGGAAAGCTGAACACAAGTAAATATATGTGTAGCAAAAAAGAAAAGAAAAGAAAACCTCACTGATCATGAAAAGAAAAATCTCATGATTTTTTTTCTCTATGCTGACATTATTTAGCGAACTTTAGATATTTTTGTTCATTTTGAATACCCATAAATGTTAAGAAACTAGTATGGGACCATTGTGAATGGAAGGGATGTGGTAGTTTCACTAGGTATGGCTCCCATAGACTCATGTGGTTGAATACATGGTTCAAAGGCAGTGACACTATTAGATGTGGCCTTGTTAGAGGAGTTGTGTTACTATAAAGGTAAGCTTTGAGGTCTCATATGTGTTCAAGCTACTCCCAGCATTCAATCTCCTTCTGCTTTTTGTGAATCAAGGTGTAAAGCTCACAGTTACCTCCCCAGCACCATGTCTGTCTGCATGCCATCATGTCAATAATGAAATAAGGCTCTGAATGGTAATTCAGCCCCAATTAAATGTTTTCCTTTATAGGAGGATCTGTGGTCATGGTGTTTTATTTTTTACAGCAATAGATGCCTTAAGACAGGAGATTATTCATTAGAAGGGAGATAAAATATAGTGATAAGAAAGAGAAAATGCTAAATAATGGAATAGGTATTATTAAATGGCTTGGGAACTGAAAGGGCATAGTAGAAAAAGTAATATGAGAAAGGAAAAATGACACTAGATTCCTTTTCAAATTGTCATATGAAAACCTAATACTGCAGCCACTTTCTAAAATGTATACATAAACATATATCAAAAGAGTTTAAATAGATTTGTGTAAAAATGGAGACAATGCTCTAGCTATATAACATATTACCAAGTAGAAACCCCAGTACAGAAATAAGTTACTATTAAAAAAAATTTAGCCAGTGGTGTTCCATAACCCACACACTTCAAACATTACAAGGTATTACTTTTGTTCTTGTTTACCCTACAGAACATGATAATAAGGAAGTATAAGGCATTGTATTTTTGAATCATAAAACACTGCAAAATCAAGAGAATGACCTGAAGCTTTAACCCTATTGTATAGCTTTCATTGTAAGGAAAAGGGGTATCTATCTACACTACTGAAGGAAAAACATTAATCAACAATCTTACTCATCTGTAGACCCTGTGAACTCCACTATTGATTAGCTTGGTACAGTGTACATAGATGTAATAGGAGTAACCAACCACTTTTTGAATAGAGGCCTGATCCATGATTTGCAAAGCACACCTGGCATTGTCAACAAAGTCAATAACCTGTGAATAGATAGGTAATAGGTTCCAAGAAAGAACTTATTATTTAATATTACACTATATAAAGACTAAATTTAAGTAGTATTAGCATATCTTTATTGCACAAATTCTAGTTGATATTTAATGACAACTCAATGCCAGATATTTGGGAAAAGCTGGAATATCAGAGAGAAGAAAAAGACCACAGTCAGTTCTCACCCTGCCAACTTCTGAGGGTAAAAGCTGCTTTAAGAGTCCTCAGCCTGGCTGACCACTCCTACAGAATACCTGAATGTTTGACTACACCTACCTTAAATATTCTTTCTTCTCAGTTGTTTTAACTTCCAGGTTCAACTCTGCAGCATAAACCTAGTTAGTATTAAAAGTGTGAGCTACTTCTGTTTGGTTGTTAGGTCTTGAATTTACAGAAATACAGAAAGATCTCTGTCTTCTGAGTGATGGAATTAAAGGTGTAGGTCACCACTTAGTCATTTCTGTGCTGGGATTAAAGTTGTGAGTTGCCAGTCTCTGACCCTCATGCCTTGACTCTGGGTGTTTCTTTTGTCTGATGTTCCAGGCCAATTTAATTAAATATAAAATATACCACCAGAAACTTCTAATGACTTATTGTTGCATTCATAGATTAACATATCTTCAAAGATCATAGATCAACATTCATCAAAGAAGCTTCTTCTTGCATTAGATGGCAATTAGTACGGAGACAAATAGACACACTGCTCAGTGTGCAAAGAATAAGAGACTACAGTGTACTCAGCCCAAAATATGATGTCTATTTTACTCCTTTTCCTCCAAAATTAAGAGATTATTTTGGAAGACTGGTTAAAAAGATTAATAAGACCTAAAGGCTATTGTTTTCACTTATGGGAACCAGTGTTTTTCAGGTACAACAGGCTAGTTCCACATATGAACTCAAACTGTGTAGAAAGCATGCACCATGGTAGGTGCCACATCAAAGATTATTTGGGTATCATGAATTGGACACAATTAAAGAGACAAAAGGAGAAAGAGAATGTGAAGTTCAATGGATAGATATGTGAGGGAGGATTTGGAAGGAGCTGAGGGAAGGTCATAAAAATGAGCAAAACTACATTGTATAATTTTTAACAACAGAAATATACCCAAGAACTCAGAAAGATGACCCTAGCTAAGATGCAAAGCAATAAGCAATAATGCAGAAGGTGCCTAAATAGGCCTTTCCTTATAATCAAATGAATGACTACTCTAATTATCATTATAGAACCTAACAACTAATGGAAACAGATACAGAGATGCATGGCTCCTGAGCTAAGCTCTCAGTAAAGCTGAAGAGAGGGAGTAGAGATTATATGAGCAAACATGTCAAAATGATGATGAGGAAATCCACAGAGACAGCTGACAGGACACTCATTAACTATGAAATGACATCTGGGAAACTTACATGGGACAGAACTGAGCCTTCTGAATGTCGATGGCAGTTGAGTAGTGAGGGCAGCTTGTGGGTCCTCTGGCAGTGGGACCAGAAATAGGAGCCCATTCTCTACAGAGGAACACCTTGCTCAACCTTGATAATGGGGATGGGGGGGGAGTTGGTCTTAACTGCATATGTGAGACTGGACTATGAGTCCTTACCCTCTCTGAGGAATGAAGTGGGGGAAAACCTGAGAAAGGCCTTGGAAGAGGGGAGGAGTGGGAACAGTGGTGGGTATGTTAAAATACTTTTAAAATTAAAAAAAAAAGAAGAAGCAGAAAAATTATTCAATAAGAAAAAAATTTTAAATAAAATACAGTCTTCAAAAATTTGTAGTTATGCTTTGTTAACTGTCTCTGACCTGTATTTGTTCAAAGTGTAAGATTTTAAGCCTATAAAACCAATAATTATTCATTATTGATTTTGTTTCAGCAGGTGAGCACTTGCCTAAGAAAGGAATGACCAGTGAATTCAATTCCATAAATAAACTTATGTAGAAAGTACATGGAGAATCTCAGCTACTTTGTCAAGCTGCAGTGAGAGTATGGTCAATTTAGGGGACATACCCAGTAAATTTGCCTCAAGAGTAATACCCTCTTAATGTACTAATCTCCATCAAATTCCAGTTATCAGTGGGTGCATAACTATATTAAAAGAATAATCAGGAGCTTCATATTTGCTCCCTTGGGACTTAAAAGATTTTTTTTTTCATTAAAGAAGCCAGAAAGACATAGGTAGATCACTATAATACCTGGAAATATGGATTATACATATTTCCCACTGAGATCTCATTATGCTTACCAAAAGCAGGATTTCAGTTCAGTAAGAACTGTTCCTAAATAAAGTTTTTTTTTTTTAAAGTCATTATTATTATTTCTTTGAGAAAAGGAATAATCAGTTGGATTTTTGTCAAGAAATTGAGTTGTCATTCAGAATTGAACTTTTGGCAAGATATCCCATAAACCATTATTTTTGTGCTAGCCCTTTATTTCATTCATACTTCATTTACAATTATAGAACATCAAATGTATTTCAAAACCAGTGATGGGATTTTGCCAATTCCAGAATGAAATAAAGTTAAGAACACCACCATGATTTAGGTATTCATTATGTTTACCAAATTTAATCAGGGAAAATTCTTCCTAAGTCAAAAGGGAAGTAAAGCAATTCTAATTCACAAGTTAATCCTGTAATTTGTGAGAGCTGAGGAGAAAGGAAAGAACTGTTTTTATATATAGTCCATTAGCAAGACAAGTACCCATGAAACTAACAGCTTTTCTACTCTTTAAAGGCAAAATTAGAGCAAAAGTAGCAAGGTTGTAGATTTAATCATTGGCTCTAAAGAATGATCTTGAGAGAGAACAAAGACACATGAAATCCCATGGAAATCTACTCATGCCATTGTTTTGCTGATAGACTCCTGCTCTCATATGAGGATCCAAAAAGCTGAGCCTTATAAGGAGCCTATTGAGGAATTAGAAAATGATTGTTTATCATGCATTATTGTTTTATATACTGAAAACTCACAGTTCATTATCTGAATTCTAAATACAGAAGACAAAGGAATGGTAATAAAGCAAGGGGGATGACCTTTTGTAGTGGGATTTAGCACTTCCCTGACCTGAGGGCGTGGCCTGTGGGCAAGCTTAGGTTTGGGGTCTCTCCCTCTCTCTGTTTCTCCACTGCCTGGAAGAAAGATCCTTTCTGAATGAGTGGATCCTTTCTGCATTTCCTGAATTTACATTGTAAGTTGCTTGAATAAATATTGATCCTGATATTATATGACCTTGTGATAATGAACCAGACTTATTATTTGGGTCAAAACATTTAGTCTTTTCCAACCTTCCATCCCTTTCTTCAAATTTTTGTTTTGAATCCAACCCAAGTGAGAGATGGCTGAACATAAAGCAAGCTGGGATATTTGTGTTCTAAACTCTTGAACTGAAAAATACTAGTCACCATTCCTTGTAAGAATGTTTGGAAGTTTTTCAAACATTAGCAGGCTAGATGGTCACTGACAATAAACTCCCTTACTTTTGATTCCACCTCCCATTACTTAGGTAACACATTAATTTTGAAGAAGGAAGGAGTCCAACAAGCTATCCTTAGTAACTGCTTCACAAATAACTGGTCTCACCTTTGATGGAGTCAGTACAGACTTCCTTTGACAATAGAAAGCCAATGTTTATTGGGATAAACATTGGGGGAGTGGAATTATCCACTTAAGGAGTAATGACTTGTTTACTGTAGAAGCCCCATCCTGGACATAATGCTTACTTACAAATTTTGTTGATCTAGGGTTATATCCTACTCTAAGCTACTATATATTGTCTAAAATAGGGTCTTGGCCTTTGTTTTAGATTTTATATTGTTGGTATTTGATGCTGGGAATTGAATTTAGGGCCTCTGCCATGCTAGGCAAACATTCTACCACAGAACTGTTCTCCAAGCTCCCAGCTTTTCAGACTTAGTTTTGAACTCTGTTTTGAGGGAGAAGGGTGACTACAGCCACTGCATGGACCCAGAAACTCTTCTATCTGTCAGGCCTCACACTTTATTTCACTAGGAAATAGATAAATTCTTATGATTTCAACCTAACCATATGAAAAGGGGCCGGAATCCTGACAATTTTTGAAACCCATTAAGGTTAATTTACTTCTTTCTGGTTAAAAGAAGATTCTCTATAGTCTCAAGTACTGTCTCTAGCTCTAAAAGGAGACCTGATGCTTCAAGGTACCTCAACATTTTTTTTTTTAAATGAGTTCATTAAAGAGAGTAAGCACTCCGAAAATGGAGCCACATTTTTTTGTGGTAATAAATAGGACTAAAGACATGCACCATCATATTCAGCTATGCACATCATGTTACTGAAACATTACATAAAACAGCCAAGATATGTCTAGCAATTTCCAAGATTAAAGACAAGTGAATTTTGGAGAAAAGTTTATTATAAATTCCTAAGTTGTAATGAGAGAGAAAGAGAGAGAGAATAGAGGAAAAGAGAAAAGGAGAGGAGAGGAGCAAGAGGAAAGAGAAACTGACAGATACACACATACAGAAAGACAGAGACAGAGAGACACAGAGAAAAATAGAGAAAAATAGAACACAGACAGAGAAATGAAAGGAGGGAAGGAAAGAACCAGACACAGTGCTCCTGTATAACAGGGGAGACCCCAGGAAATACAATGCCCATGGGAATACTAGTTTGATGCTTTTAAAAGGATTTACAGAAGAATCTGTCAGTGAAGTCTTAAAAAAAAGGTTTTAGCATTCAGTCAAGCTGGCCCAACTTAGTGATCAGTGCTTCTTTCTTAGTTGGTAGAGATGATAATGACAGATAATTGACAAACTGGAAACAGAACTCACTTCTGACATTTCTAGCTTCCAAATGCTGCTTTAGAAGCCCTGCCATATATGAACAGTTTCTATTTTCTTCTCTCACCAAAATGTGACATATGCACAAGGAAATAATATTCAGACATAGAAAAGAATATTATTCAGTCATTTACATCACTGGTATGTATAAGAATCATTATGTATCATGCAATAAGCCAAGTAGAGAGAAGAAACGACTGCATGATCTCATTGAATTTGGAGTTTAAAAATTTGTTGTGATTGAAGTTAGAAGTAGAATAATAATTTTCAGAAACTGAATAGGGTAGAGAAGTATGAGAAAACGCTAACCAAATGACCCAGTTGCAATTAACTAGAAGAAAGTTTAGTGTTCTTCACATAGTAGGGAACTAATGGTAGTAATGTTGCTCTATGAATCTAAGAAAGTGAAAATGAAAGATATAAACACTGTTTCTGTAAAGTAATTACAACCACCTGAAGAGGAAAATGTATCTGATGGGGTCACAAAATGTACACATTAATAAAAATATCACTTAATGTTCAATTAAACCTCTTTTTGGTTTCAATATAGCTACATTTTTTTTAAAATGTAGATTCAGTTTGTCACCAGCCACAGTATGTCCCCTTCACAATTCACCTTTTATTTTCTACCTCTTTATTTTCTTTTTGCTTTACTTCTTTTCATACATATACATATATATTATATTAATATATACATATACTATATATATTAAAGGATTTTTGTAACATGCCCACCACTGTTTCTCCTCCATCCCTACTTTCCAGTCATTTTTCCCATCCCAGTTTCCCATCCATTCCTCAGAGAGGGTAATGATTCTCACTCAGGGTGAGTCAACGCAGCCTAACATATTGAGTTGCGGTAAGACCAAGCTCCTTCCCCCAGCATCAAGATTAAGCAAGGTGTTTCTCTGTAGACAATGGGCTCCAAGAAGCCAGTTTATGGCACAATTTGATCCCATTGCAAAAGCCTCCACAAACTGCAGATGTCATTATATTGTCATTCACATTCAGTTCTATGCTGGTCCTCAGTCGGGCCACATGACTGGTAGATTACTAGAAATGGGTTGAATTAAGATGAAAGAGATAGCTACTAATGTGCTGGAGACATAGGCCAAACAGTATGAAATTAATATAAATGTCTGATTAATTTCTTTGGGGGACAAAAGCCGCCATGGGCCAGGTACAAACTTCTTGCCCAAATGGGACCAGGAAACATTCTACAACAATTAAGACTTCTGCCACCTTCACACTTCTCCCATCAGGTGACATGGCTAAGCTGACCTTCCTTTCCCATCCTCTTACCAGACAATTGAGCCCAGGAACTTGTCCATGTTCAATGGTTGTTCTACTACTACAGAGGACTCCAATCCTAGCATGCACCTTTTAATGATTGGGTAATTAAAATATTGACATTTCCCATTTCTCCATAAACAAGTGGGTCACAGTAGCATGACACAACTTTATAGACTTTTCTTTATATTGTTTCTTTGTGGATTTTAAAATATATTCCTGTCGTCCTGGTACTGGTACTAAAAATGATTGGTAAATATTGAGGGATATTATTTCATGTTTAAATGTAAATATTAACAATTAAAATCAAGCCCTCACATTATTTTATCCAACAGTTTCAAAATGAATTTGGAGAAAAAATTTAAATAATTCATAGAAATATATTTGAGTACTTATAAATTGATAGTTATGCTGACAAATTTCTGTAGATATGGAAGAAAATGTTTTTTGAGATTGTGTCACAATGAATAGTCCAGGATATCTTAGAACTCACTACTATATTTTAGACTGCCCTCAAACTCAGCCTCTGCTTTTTTAGTCCATTTACTAAAGGCACATGCCATAAGGCCTTGCTTGAAGACACAATTTAAAATTATTGTTGTTTTGTTGTGCAGGTATGTGTGTCACAGTGTACATTTGGAACTGGTTCTCACCTTTTATCTCTGCAATGATTCCACGGATGTAGCTCAGGCTCTCTGTCTTGCACATCAAGTAATTTGCCCAATGAGCTATCTTGCCAGCCTGGGAAGATCCATTTTGAAACAGCTTAATACAGAAAAAGAATCTTTTGTATATTTCCATAGTGTTCCAAATCACAAAAAAAAACTTCCTTTTATGCTTCTGGAATCACAATTATTATTAACAGTACAAAAATAACCTTTCTCATTAAGGTCCACCTTCAATTATGAAATAAAGACCCTGCTTTTATCCCAAGTGACCAAAAGCTAATCGCATTCAGCAATTAATTTCACTGGAGTTCACCCACAGCAACCTGCTTTGCTGGCTCAGGGACTGTCAAAGCTATCATAGCAAGATTCCACTCACCTTCCCCATGTAATGGCATTATAATTAAACGGGGGCATAGCACACTGAGTGAAATAAAGAATGTACACAGTGATCTAGAGACATGACATGGACCATGGCTTTCTTATAAATACTCAAGTCCCAAGGTACTATTGTTTGCTTTGATCAGACATGGACTACATTGACATTATAAATATACATTTTTACCTAGGAAATCCTGTATTTTACTAATTAAATTCAACCTGGATCCAGGCTAGTAAAAAAGGGAAAAGCTTCTAGTTTAATCTGATTAGTTTTTAGTTTCTTTAAACTTTGTGACTGTTACCTTAGTTGTTTCAGAAGATTGAAACCACTCTTGAAGTTTACCAGGGAATTTGAGGTTCCCTCAGGGTGCTTAGTCTTCAAATTCAAGTGGTTTTATTAGCATTTTAAAGAAAAATCCCAGGGCAGGCAAATTGTAAATCTTGGCCCCTGCCTGGAGGAGGAGAATGGTCAAAACTCCATACTGTTGATTTCACCTATGACAATAGAAAGCCAACTGATAAGAAAGAGAGCTTTAGAGAAAGTACAGTAACTCAAATTATCAGAAAAAACAAAGCCTGCTCAGTATCCAAAAGAAAGAAACAATAATGAAATCCACCTCTGTAAGTCATGATCCACAAGAACAATATAAAGAGTCTCATGGATAACATAAAGGTAGGGAATTCTGGAAATATCCAGTACTTCATTCAAAAATTATTCTGTCAATCTTTTTGAGATGTAAGTGAACCCACCATTCAAGATGTGAGCCTTTGGCCAGGTGACTGATCTGGATATGCTATATGTACTCTTTATGCTATGGGTAGCTTAAAATGCTAAGTCTCTACCCTACCCAGAGAAGTATATTTCTTTACTGGACCCACAGGAAGCTGCAATGAAGGTCACTGTAACAACTATGAGTATATAAAGCTTATGACATTGGCATTAACATAAAAATGCTTGCTGACTAGGTTGACTAAAGTAGGAATTTGGGGCAGGGAGAGAGTGATAAAGGTATTCAATTACAGTTAGATCAGAATGAAAAAGCAATAAAGAAAATAGAAACAAATGTGCAGACTCTAAGAGGCCTTCATGTTGTTTCCTTTTCCATTCTTCTTATCTATCCCTTCATGTTTTACTTCACAATATTAAATAAAATCTGTCAGACAATATTGATATAGCTGCTTTAAAAAAGTCTTTTGAAGTCTTTTATGAAGTTTTGCCTTTTATTTTTGTTTGTACGTATGTATGAAATACTGGAGGGTGAGTAGCAGAGATTGTACACTAGAAAAATTAGTGGATATCTTTTGGTAGTTGGTTCTCTCTTTTTATCCTGTGTTCTAGGAACAAAGCTCAGGTTATCCAGCTTGTGTGACAAAGACTTCTACCCTGAGTATCTCACAGGTCATAGAATATATATAATTTTATTTTATTTCTTCATCATCATCACTACCTTTAACACAATTTGCTAACACAGAAGCAGGTACCTTTGCTAACCATCCATTGGAGGCTCACTGCATAAAGCCCTGACATTTGCAGCACTTTAATTGGGCATTTTGAGAATCCATCAGCAATATGGTATTAATTTAAAATTTCCCACTCCTGTTCACTGTTAATAAGTTGCTATCTTGGGCAAAAAATGTCTTTCTTTACTTGCTGAAAAAGTATTTTATCACTTAAGCATTTAAGGCGACAAGCTAAGAGAATTCCCTGTGGGAACAGAGTGTTTAAAGAACAGAAATAAACAAAGTCAATTTCCAAAGTGGATATTCAGCAAAGGCCATTTTATTAAATAAATCTAAATTTTCAAATTTATTTTATATTATACTTATGAAAATTATAGATCTTTTTGAGTCTCAACTGCTAAATTATTTGAAAGCACTTATAAAACATGAATAAATAAACAAATAAACCCCAAATCCAGATAGACAAGTATTCAGTAGACTCAAAGCCTGTGAACATAAGAAGAAGCAGTAGAGACCCATGTCCAGAGTGGAATCACACAAGTAAGCAGATTTCCAGCTTCTGGACTGCCCATATGGATAATCCCTCTCTGGGGCAAGGGTCACACCCAAGGTTCTGAACTCAGACTCTTGCTAGTAGTCAGGCTCTAGGTTTTACCTGGGAGGGGCCTGCTCAGAGACTCCTAACAGAAGGGGACCTCCCTTGGCCAGGCCCCCAACACCAGGGTGAACTGAGTCATCAGAGACAAACTGACAGCTTTTCAACTCAGACCCATATCCAGAGTCGAATCAGAGGTAAGCAGATTCCAGCTTCTGGACTGCCCATATGGATAATCCCTCTCTGGGGGAAGGGTCACACCCAAGGTTCTAATCTCAGACTCTTGCTAGCAGACAGGCCCTAGGCTATATCTGGGAGGGCCTTGATCAACAGCACCTAACAGAAGGGCACCTCCTACAGCCAAGCCTTGCCTCCAGGGTGAACTGCATCATGAGAGACTGACTGACAACTTTGAAACTCAGATGATGTCCAAAGAGGAGTCAGAGATGGTGTAGACCCCTTGTTCATAGCAGACAGGAGACACACCAACGCTCTAGCAACAACTGACTAGGAGCTGACTAAGAGTGAATCACTGAAGCCATGGGCAGATGTCAGTGCAAAATTAGATATAGCAATATAAAGAACAACAAGGCAACATCAGAAGAAACTGATGGTTCTACAACTACAGGACCTGAATAGAACATGAAGAGAAAACAGAAAGAAACAACAGCAAAAACATCTTTATGAAGATTATACAAGTCTTAAAAGAAGATATAAAAAAATTCCTTTAAGAAATAGAAGAAAATACAAACAAAAAATTGGAAGAGATGAACAAATCCTTGAAAGAAAACCAAGAAAAGAAAAACCAAAAAAATGAAAGAACATTCCAGGAACTAAAAATTGAAATAGAAGCAATAAAAAAAAGCACAAAATGAGGCAAAGATGAAAATAGAAAATCTGAAAAAAAAAAAAAAAAACAACTAGAACTACAGATACTAGCATAACCAAAAGAATCCAAGAGATGGAAGACAGAATCTCTGGAGTGGAAGACTCAATAATGGAAATAGTTACATCAGTCAAAGAAAACACTAAAACAAACAAATATAGAAAGCCATAACACAAGATGTTCAGGAAATTTGCAACACCATGAAAAGATCAAACCTGAGAATAATATGAATAGAAGGAGGAGAATACTAGCTCAAAGGCACAGATAATGTATTCAAAAAAATCACAGAAGAAAACTTTTGCAACCAAAAGAAGAAAATGTCTATAAAGATACAAGAAGCTTACAGAACACCAAATAAATTTGACCCCCTCCCCCCAAAAAAAAAGCCTGCTCGCCACATAATAATCAAACCACAAAACATACAGAACAAAGAAAAAATTTTAAGGCCTTCAAAAGAAAAGGGCCAACTAACCTATAAAGGCAGACGCATCAGAATAACACCTGAATATTCAATGGAAATGATAAAAGGAAGAAGGACTTGGTCAGAAGTTATACAGACACTAAAAGAGCATGGCTGCCAAACTAGACTATTATACTCAGCAAAAGTATCAATCAGCAGAGATGGAGTAAACAAGATATTTCATGACAAAGTTAGACTGAAACAATACCTATCCACAAATCCGGCCCCTTAGAAAGCATTAGAGGAAAAACTTCAATCTAAAGATCCCAGACACTCTCATGAAACCACAAACAATCAATAATCCCACAGAAGAATAGCCCAGAGAAAGGAAATACATACAAACTATCACCAAAAATAACAGGAAATATCAATCAGTAATATCTCTCAATATTAATGGCCTCAACTCACCTATAAAAATATACACTAACATGAAGGAGACGAAAACTGAAGCCATCCTTCTGCTGCATACAAGAAACACATCTCAACCTTAAAGACAGACTGGCTCAGAGGTTGGGATTTTTCAACAAACTGGCCCTAACAAACAAGCTAGTGTTGCCATCCTAATAGCTAACAAAGTAGACTTCAAACTAAAATCAGTTAAAAGAGACTAGGGTGGACATTACTTTTTCATCTCAGGAAAAATTGACCAAGATGACATTTCAATCCTGAATATTTATGACCCTAATATAAGAGCCCCTATCTATGTAAAAGAAACAATACTAAAGCACAAATCCCACATCAACTCTCACACCCTAATAATGGGAGATTTCAGTACTCCACTTTCACCCTTGGATAGGTCAACCAGAAAGAGACTCAACTGGATATAAGGAGTCTAACCGAGGTTATGATGCAAATGGATTTAATAGATATTTAAAGAAGCTTCTACCCAAACACAAAGAAATATACATATGTCTCAGTACCACATGGAACTTTCTCTAAAATTTTCCACATATTGGTCATAAAGCAAATGTCAATAGATACAAAAAAATGAAAATTATCCTTTGTATCATATCAGACCACCAGGGCCTAAAATTAGATTTCAACATTAAAAATCACAGAAAGCCTACCAACTCATGAAAACTAAACATCACTTGACTGAACCACCTCTGGGTCAAGGAAGAAATTAAGAAAGAAATCAATGACTTCCTAGAATTTAGTGAAAATGAATCCACAGTGGACTTGTGGGACACAATAAAGGGACTTTTATGAGGAAAATAAATATCACTAGATGCCTATATGAAAAGCCTAGAGAAATCCCACACTAGCACCTAACAGCACAGCTGAAAGCCTTAGAACAATTAGAAACAAATTCACCTAGAAGGAGTAGACAGCAGGAAATAATCAAACTTAGAGCTGAAATCAATACAATTGAAACAAAAAGAACAATACAAAGAATCAATGAATCAAAGAGTTGTTCTCTGAGAAAGTGTACAAGATAGATAAACCCTTATCCAAAATAAAAAGCAGAGAGTATCCAAATCTACAAAATGAGAAATGAGAAGGGGGACATAACAACAGACCCCCAAGAAATCCAGAGAATTATCAGGTCAGACTTTGAAAATCTATATTCCACAAAAATAGAAAACCTAGAAGAAATGGACAGTTTTTTGAACAGGTACCATTTACCAAAATTAAATCAAGATCAGATTAAAGACCTAAACATGGCTATAACCATAAAAGAAATTGAAGCTGTCATTAAAAGCCTCCAAAGTAAAAAAGGCCAAGGTACAGATGGTTTCAGTGGGGTATGTTACCAGATATTTACAGAAGAACTGCTACTAATACTCTTCCAACTGTTTCATAATGTAGAAAGTAAAGGAATATTGCCAACCTCTTTTATGAGGTCACAATTACCCTAATAACCAAGCCACTCACAGACACAACAAAGAAAGAGAGTTACAGACCAATTTTCCTCATGAATATTGATGCAAAAATTCTCAACAAAATTCTAACAAATCGTATACAACAATATATAAAAAAAATATCATCCACCATGATCAAGTAGGCTTCATCCCAGAAATGCAGAGATGGTTCAACATAGGAAAAACTGCAAATGTCATCCATCATGTAAACAAACTGAAGGGGAAAAAAAAAAAAACCCACACGATTATATCCTTAGACACTGAAAAAGCCTTTGACAAAATCCAACACTCCTTTATGACAAAAGTCCTGGAGAGATCAGGAATACAGGGAAAATATCTAAATATAATAAAAGGCTATTTACAAGAAGCTGATGGCCAACATGGAGAAATACTCAAAACTATCCCTGCGAATTTTAGGTATCATTTTTTCTTACTGCTGTGTAGTACTCCATTGTGTAGATGTTCCACAGTTTGTTAATCCATTCTTCAGTTGAGTTGCATCTAGGTTGTTTCCAGGTTCTTGCTATTACAAATAATACTGCTATGAACATACTTGAACAAATGCTATTGGGGTGCAAATGTGCATTTTTAGGGTATATGCCCAATAATGGTATTGCTAGATCCTTGGGGAGATTTATTCCCAGTTTTCTGAGAAACCTCCACACTGTATTCCAGAAAGATAAGCAGGTGATGTACTCATTCATTAGTGGGCTGTAAACAAAAGCAAAGCACACCCAAGCTGCAAACTACAACCACTGAACAGCTCGGGATCTGAAGTACCTTGGACTGGCACCTTGGAGCCCATTCCTTCCAGAGAAACACCTGACCCAGTCTTGATGTTGGGATGAGGAAAGTGGGTTTGTCAGGAGTGGATGCTGAACTAATCAATCTTGGGACCTCCTGAACTTGCTGGGGAGATGATAAGGAAATGGGGAGAAGAGAGTGTGACTGGGAGATGTGGGAAGGGGAAGGGAGTTCGAACAAGTGATACATGGATAAAAAAATGAGACTTGATTAATAATAATAATAATAATAATAATAATAATAATAAAGGCTGCCACATCAATTTCAGACAGGAAAAGTTCCTCCCCCTGTGTTATGGCTGAGTCAGGTATCCTACCATAGGGAGAAAAAAAACAAGAAGGAGCAGTTAAATAGTATATTTAAAGGCATAAAACAAAACAAAACTAAAAAGCAGAAATTGATGAACATGTCATAAGAATGTAAAATGGACTTGCCCAATATCTTTGTTTTCCTTGGGTTTGCTTATTTTAGACTACTTCTAGACTCCTAGTATTTCAACTCCTAGTTTCTACAGCATTTACATCAGAAGACTCAACTGTAAATTCTCTTCAAGTATGGAGATGTTCATCTTCTTAAGGCCACTTTTGCTTTAATGCCAGGAATACTAGTTTTGCAAGTACCTGGAGCAAGTCTTGGAAACATAAACTTCAGGAGACATGGTTTCTACCTATTTTTGTATAGTCCAGACTATATTTAATAAGCACCCATTTCCAAACATGAAAGACTAATCAAGCTGGCCAGCTCCCCCACCTCCTGCCACACACACATGCTACATCTCTTAAATTGATTCTTTCCTTGGCTTTATTTATATAGATTTCCTAATATTTTTGCTTTCCAATGGGATTACCTATCTTTTGTTTCTCTAGGTATCCATCATCTGTTATCTTCCATTTATTCTGTTCTTAATACAATAGTAACATAGAAAGAAGAAATACTTCTCAACTGTCTCGGAGACAAATGTTGGTATCACACTTTTTAAATAAAATCAAGATTCCTCAAATCAGGCATCTCAAATAATTTTTCTGTGCTAGGAAGCAGGACCTATAAAGCATTAGTGGAATACAGAATTATAAAACTTCTTATGCATTCCCCAACTCCCTTTTTCAAGTACTCATTTATCAGAGGAAAAAAAATAGAATCTTTGTTAAAATGTGATTTTTGAGGAGGCTTGAGAAATGGCTCAGCAGGTAAGAGCACCAGCTATTTCTTCAAAGGACCTGGGTTCAATTCCAGCACCCTCATGGCAGCTCATGAATGTTTGCAACTCCAGTTCCAGGGAATCTGACACCTTCACAGCAGTGCACACAAAATAAAGTTAAATAAAAAAGAATTCAGTGTTAGAAAATAAAATAAAATGTTCTTGCTTTATTAAAAAGAAAACTATTTTTTTTAAAAAAATGTAGTTTTGATATTCTAATCTATTACTTACCTGCCAATATTGTACAAATGTAAAACAGTTGCTTATATAATTAGTCATTAATGATTTATGAAATAAAATTTGATCAATCTACTTGAGTGATTTTGTGGATGAATGAATACAAAATAGAAGTGGCTTGATGTGCAAAGCAAGCACACAATGTTTAGTATTGAATCCCAAGGAACTGTGTAGAAGACACTAGGGAAGGCATTGCTGGCAAATGCAAACTGTATTGTCTCAAACGTCATGGATAATTAATAGCACTTGATGGTTATCTAATCAAAATATGACAAATGTGAAAAATGGTTAAATAGCATAGAAAAATGTAGTAAAGTTAGGATAGTCATACCCCAAGTTGGACAATACAGGAGAAAAAAAGGCCAAAAATTGTATTTACCTTAAAATAAACATAAAACAAAATAAAAACTGGAAGCATCTCTTTTTTAAGTAACATTATTTAATTGGTTAATTTAATTTCTGAAAAATCCAATTGAGATAAAACAATTAAGTTTTAAAACAAAACAAAACTTCCTCAAACAAAAACAAAAATAAGACAAACAGGACTCAAATTCAGTGGAGCTGGAACTGATGCAATCACATAAGTAGAATTTAGCATCATATTGGTCCCAGATAGACCAAGGTAATCGTTAATGTTCCCGTTTTGTTTCATTATAAAGCAATTTTCATGTCATTCATGTTCCAAAACACAAACTCCCAAATGCCAGATAGAGATATAAAAGGGGAAAAATACAGATCCACCCACACCAGTTTTCAATCCATGAAAATTCTGTCCCTCTTTATCATTTGCTCATAAAACAAGTGAACTCAATTAGAGAATATGACTCCCTTTAGAGCAGTCTTTACTGACTCTTACAGGGTGTGCTTTACTTTGAAATAGCCATTCCCTCCCCCCCACCACAAACACACCTTATTTTGTCTTCTCTCAGAATTGTTTCTTTGATTGAGATAAACACGAAATGAATGAGATCACATCCTCATCTGGCTTCTGTATGGAAATGTTCTCACCTTTTTTCCTGTGGCAGCATTATAATATACTTTGTAGTTCAGAGAAAACAACAAAAAAGTATGTCAAAAGAGCATTTTAATGTACTTAAAAAATACACTTGCATTTAACATTGTTTTTTCTTAAAAATGTCTTGGATGCTAGGGAAATAGATGTGTATTGAAGAGCAGGAATTTTCATTTTAATCTTTTCCGTGGCCAGTTCTGGGGAACACCTATGACCTCTGGATACCAGTATTCAAAAAATGTCAAACAAACAAACAAACAAAACAAAAAAAAAAGAGAGAAAAGAAGAGAAAACAGCAGAGTTTACCTATAGCAAAAAACAGACAAACAAAACTTTTCTGCCTTTGGGTGGAGAACCTGAGCACGTGGAGCCTTCTAGGAAGAGCATGTCTGCATCTTCCCTCTCGTATCAGTGAGTACTCTCCTTTGAACACTTTAACAACTAATATTTCTTTCACAGCTGCTCATGATGATTCACATGTCAGTAAGGTGCCCACAAACTTGAATCACAGCACAGCATGTACTTTTTTTTTTTTTTTTTTTTTTTTTTTTTTTTTTTTTTTTTTTTTTTTTTTTTTTTTTGGCTTAGAGGTACTCCTCTGTAGAGCCCGCACACTCAAATGATGATGGGAAGAAACAGGAGGATCCCTGGTGGCCAGTGATTAGTCAGTCTACCAGAACTGGTAAGGTCTAGGTTCAGTTAGAGACTTGTCTCAGAAAAAAAAAAAAGTCAAGCACAAAACGAGAAAGCATCTTATATCAACTTCTGACCTACACATGCATGAATATATACAAGAGTATACACAGCTACATTCACATCTCACAAAATATCTCCTATCCCTATGCAACTCCTCCCAGATCCTCCCAATTTCTCCATCCATGGAAATTCATACCTCTTCTCTCCCTCCCTCTCTCTCACTAAAATACAGACATCTTCAAGAAAAATAATAGTAATAATAAAATAGGATAAAAACAAACCACAATAAGACAAAACAAACAAGCACAAAAGTAAAAAAAAAAAAAAAAAAAAAAAAAAAAAAAAAAAAAAAAAAAAAAAAAAAAAAAAAAAAAAAAAAAAAAAAAAAAAAAAAAAAAAAAAAAAAAAAAAAAAAAAAAAAAAAAAAAAAAAAAAAAAAAAAAAAAAAAAAAAAAAAAAAAAAAAAAAAAAAAAAAAAAAAAA
>PVIH01020396.1:12850-32633 GCA_004025045.1 Sigmodon hispidus | reverse complement strand
AAAAAAAAAAAAAAAGAAA
The DNA here is from genome assembly GCA_004025045.1 of Sigmodon hispidus. Lineage (NCBI taxonomy): Eukaryota > Metazoa > Chordata > Mammalia > Rodentia > Cricetidae > Sigmodon > Sigmodon hispidus. Next base: position 32,614 of record PVIH01020396.1, on the reverse strand, counting down.
ATGTAGCTTCCAAATCTTCAAAGATGAGAATCTCTACATACCAACCAATCTAGGTACTTACAAAGTACTGTTTGTGCAGAGAATTTACAGTGAATGGAAAGAAGGAAATCTTTTTGTTTTTGTGGTTTTTATCCTCTGTATGTGTGTGTGTTATTGTTGTGAAAGTTGATAGTTACATTATATACAGTTAGTTCTATTTTCTCTTGTCTCAGACACACCTAGAAACTACATGCCTTCAACTTAGAAGAAGTTCTCCCTCAGTTGAGGACACTTATGCTGATATGTAAGTAGATATGAGCATTGTGCTTTGTGGTCAATAGTAAAAACTGCTGTTTCTTCCACATAATTTCTGAGTTTTCGATACTACTCTTCCTTGAAGCTATTGGAATTATGACTAAAGCTCATTTCTGCAATACTGGTTTGAGAAATAGCTTATGCCCATAGCTACCTGTTCACACATGCCTTTTCACTCTTAAAATTCCCAAGGCAATCAGAGACACTGACTCACTAATTAAGAGTTTAATATCTGACAAAATTTGTACACTGTTACAAAATGAGCATAAATTTTATGAGGTTACAAATCACTTTCTGATTCTATTTGTGATTCTACAGGAGGTGATTTTATGCCTGATAGTATAATTCTATCCAAAAGTATTAGGCTCGAAGATCTTAGGTCCTGGAGTAAAACTTGTTATTATTTTGCTAGATGGTCATGCTGTTAATTTGCAATCTAAATATCTTCATATATAAAGACCTAGTTTGTAATTACCAGTGGTAATTTTGCAGTGGCAACCATCTTGTGATATACATAACTAGGTTATACACAAAGAATAAGGTGTAAATGTTCAAAAAACATACCCATATCAGTCCAGTATATATTTTGGTTCAGGACACACTACAGAAGAAAAAGCTAAAATAATGTTCTAGCAAGAGAAGGGAAAATGTTATTATGAAATGTTGACTTACAGACAAGGATATTCTAACAGGATCATGAACCCCCAGCACTTATGGTTAGATTTACATAATCTATATAAAATCAAGATATCAAAAATGTCTGGCCCATGTGAAAATAATGTCCACTATTCATCAGTCAATATTGGGAAACTTTTTGCAGTCATTAATTTCTAATAAACAGAGAATATTTTCAAGAATGTGACCACTGATGGAATTCGCATGCTGCAGGGCATAGCTACAAACCCATGTACACATGGAGGTCAACAACTGGACAAAGTGGGTTAATTGAAAAGAAATGGCATGAGGTTTAGAGAAGAATGTTTGAGAAATTAATGGAGGATTTATGATCACATTTTGTTCTATGCAGACATTAAAATTAAAAAAAAGAAAAAGGTATAAAGTTGCTCTTTTTTTTTTTAAAGAGAAATCATATTCCTGAGATTCCTATATATCAAAATATGGTCAGACCTTTCCATAGTGTACACCTCAGTTGCTACTCAATCATATATTCTACACTTCCATAAGGTGGTTTCTACCTCTACAAACTTGAAATAACTAATCATTCTTGTCTGAATTCAATATTTTGTGCATCACATGTGAAAATTTACCTTTTTAAAAATGTTTGACAACCATTGAGTTAACCCATGAGCCTTAAGTTTACTAGTTTAAAAAGTTATCTGAAGTTAGCAAGAATAGCTAAAAATGAGAACATTTAGTAAATATAAGGCTCCTATAGGTTATTATACATTTCTGATGTCTATGTAGATGGCTCACCAATTAACACTGCTTTCACTTGTTCTTGCTTACAGGAGCTGAGTTCTCAAGACCTACTTGGAATGTTCACCAACAGTATAAATTTCTTTTTCTTATTTCTGTTGAAAAAAAAAAGTATTCTTTTCTCATACGACACATTCTGGCAATAGTTTTTCCTCCCTCCTTTCCTCCCAGCTTCCCTCAACCTTTCCTGTTTCTCGGATACAGTCCTGCTCCACTACTTTTCAGAAAAGAGTAGGCATACAAAAGACATCAACCAAATAGGACACACCACAATATAATAAGGAAGGGCAAAACTGAGGCTAGACAAGACAACCAAATCAGAGGTAAATATCCCAAAGAGCAGAACAAGTCAAAGTAACATTTGAGTTTCCTATCTTCAGAGCTGTGTCTTAATTTTAAATTGAACTTGTTTTTAGTAATCTAGTTTCTGGAGTTCTTTGTATATTCTATAAATTAGTTCTATATCAGATATGGAGTTGGTAGAAGTCTATAGGCTACCATTTTGTCTGATTGACAGTGTCTTTTGCCTTATAGAATCTTTTTAGTTTCATGAGGTCCCAATTATTAATTGGCAATCTTAGTGTATGTGCTACTAATGCTATAGTCAGGAAGTTCTCTCCTTTGTCAGTGTGTTCACGGCTTTTTTTTCTGTCAGGTTTGATATATCTGGCTTTATGTTGAGGTGTTTTATCTACTTGCATTAGAGTTTTGTGCAGGCTGATAAATATAGATCTGTGTTTTTCTACCTGCAATTATTCAGTTTGACCAACACCATTTGTTGAAGAAGAAGAAGATGATGATAATAATGATGTGTGTGTGCTTTTCAAGTTTGTATTTTTGGCATCTTTATCAAAAATCAGATGTTCAAAAGTGTGTAGATTTAAGTCTAGGTCTTCACTATAATTTCATTGATTAACATATCTCTTTTTTTGTGTTAACACCATGCAATTTTTATTACTATTGCTCTATAAAACAACAGAGATGGTAATACCTCCAGCAATTACATTTTTGGTTTATTTGTTTCCTAAAGATAGAATAAATAAATGCATGAGGTAAAACAAATGGAGAGGAAGATAAAGTATGTGGGAAGTGGGAAAAATAAAAAGTGATCTGCTCTGAATATATATTTTTTAAAAATTACTGGCAAGAGAATGTGACTTCTTTATTCATATTTAAAAAAAACATGATTGAAGTGTACCATAAAAATATTTTAAAGGGCAAAAATATTATATAAAATTTTCTAAGGATGAGGTTAGCCTATTTATTTATTTATTGTAATTCCTAAGGGTCTATTTCATAATGACTTATTAATGTAATCTATTTCATTTTATAAATACAGAAGACAAAGTACAATTATGCTAATATTAAATTCCTTCTCCAAAAGAATCACATAATTTGTCTAAGACTCATTAGCACCAATCTCCAATATAATGGTTATTGTGATTATATTCTTATATATCCAAAGATATATAATAAAAAATTATACCACCAGCCATAAATACCTACCATATGTATATATATACATCATATATACCTATCTATATATGATAGATTAGTTTGTGATATATTTATTAATATATTGTATATATACTATGACTGCATAGTTAATAGATATATGCATATATACTCATATGCTTGAATATTGTTACTGATAAAAATATTTTGTTGCTCATGTGACAAATACCTGAAAGAAACAACTTAAAGACAACATAGTTGATTTCAGTTAATAGTTATATATTTTTCAATCCATGGTCATCTAGTCCCATTGCTTTGTGTCTAAAGAAAGAATTAATAGACAAACACAGTAAGCACAGCAGAACAATACAGGGTAGGGGCAGGCACAAGAAACTTACTTTAACCAGGTTATGTCTCCTGCCTCTCAGTAACTAATCCATCAGTAGGGTAGCAATGCTAATGATTCATGGTCCAGTCACATCTCCACCAATATGAGGTCAACTTTTTAATCATGAGAGTTTAGGAGAACATTTTATATTCAAAGAAATATTCTGTGTTTTAGTAATGCCTTTTGGTTATCTTGAAACCCAAGACAGGTTAATGTAATTGGTGATTAAATACAAACACACAATCTAAATCTTTTATAATTATAAGGATCATTATTGAAATAGCTTGAAATATGTCTAGGAGGGCTCCCATTGTATTTAAAATAACTTCTCAACTTCTGTTTTGATGGGAAAACGAAACAGTCTGTGATGTATGCTATGAATAGTCTAAGGCTTGTAATGATTTGACATAAAACAATTTTTTTCCACTATTGCCATACTTGTATATTTTAAACTATGCTTTTTATTTCTAAAAGTATACAGTGTATAATTTTGTCATACATGAAGCTGGAGGAAACCTAGTATGTACAGATAAACTTTCAGTACTATAAGCTGTATCTATAGCATTCAATATCTTAAAATATAAATATTAGATGCATTTTTTAATATGGAGTCTTATATATCCAGCTTGATTTTAACTTTGCTTTATAGCCAATGAAGATGGCTCAGAAATTCTGACCTTGCCTTTACCTTCTGAGTGCTGAAAGTAGGTCCATAGCAACACACCAGAAGTATTTGATGCTAGGCATCATTTATATCTGTAGTCTCCAAATGTGTTTCTCAATTATGAACATTTTTGATTGAGTTATCTTGCTCTTTGACAAATACTTTAAAATCAATACGTTCATAATCACAAAGTTAAATTTATCAACTTTTATCTACCATACTAATTTCTCCTAAATATTTTATGCTTTAAAAGGAATCTGAAAATATTTTCAAATATAAAGATCACAGAAGTCTTCCTATGAAATGTTTTGATTTTCAATAGCACTTCAATCCTTTAAGAAAATTGTAGTTGCTTTTATAAATTGCTATTGCATTACAGAACAGAAAAATAATAAGAAAGAAGTACAGCAAGTTCTGTAGGATCAAATAAACATTATCTTCTCCTCTTGTAGGCATCCATTCCAAGTTTTTTCCTAGTTCAGCCTGTTCTTTTGGGCTTGTTTACACTTGCTAGAGAATAGTCACCACCTACAGCGCTCAATCCAGCCTTTAGTTACAGGATAGCAGCTCCCCTTGACTGTGGCACTTACAAAAGCACCACTTGGCCTGGAGTGATTCTCATGGATGGAAGTCAGAAAAACAATCTTCAAAGGACCAAAGTGGCCATGAGACTCAAGCCCACGGGAAGAACTGGTAAGGGGATTAAGTGGAATAAAAAGAGATTTTGAACATCAGCAATGTAGGATTCCTTACTTACACTTGTTAAACAATAAGTGAGTGCAACCTCCTGGAGTTCCTAAATCACAGTCTTAACTGTGAAGTCTGATATCTCAGTTACTCCTTGGGATAAGTAATATTGGTTTAAAAATTGTCAGTCAATAGAAGTTGCTTTTTAAGTACCATCAGTGACTGACACTTGATATTTTTTGTTCCCCATTGCAAGAGAAAAATGCCATTCTTGTCTTGCATTTTGACTAAAATCTCATCCAGTGTAAAGTGTCATAAGGAAGAGAAGATAATAAAAAAGCCTAGTGGTGCTGTCATTCTTTGCTGTCTTTTATATGGAGGTAGAAAAAAGGCTCGAATGTTCCCACTTCTAAGATGCCTTCCAGAGAGAATAGCTGTTACAAAAATTCAGTAGACAGCTAGGCGTCATTGGCTAGAACATCTTCCTGTTCTTCCTCTGTTATCCCTTTTTTCTTGTCTTCTCTCCTCCTTTTTTTGCCTCCTTTCTTCCTTTATTTTTCTCTTACCTATGGAACAATATAAGAGACATAGCTCAAAAATGTCACCAGTAGCCTAAGGAGTTCCCTTCTCTACTCAAGTACAGCCAATTCTTACTTCACTATAGAAAAAAAATGTCATGACGAGCTAGTTTGAAGCATAATCAGAGTTTATTAAAGGAAAATTTTATGAGTATAAACATAAGAGAATCTTACAGTTTCTACAATTTTAATGCATTACCTAGGTCAAAAGAGAGTCAGAAAAAAATACATCAAGCAGGGCATGAACCTGGAACAGAAGCTGAGAGGTCATAAAAGAATGATGCTTACTGGACCTTTTATATCTGCTTTCTTAGAGCACTCAGAACCACCAGTTCTGGCAGAACACTTTCTACTGTGAGCTGATGCTTCTCACATCAGTCTCCACTTCAGGCTTGTGCTGAGGTCAATCTAGCATGTAGCAGATCAATTAAATTTTTTTCTTTCTAAAGTGACACTATGATTTTGGAGGTCTAGGGTTACTTTGTCCAAAATATATATAAGGAACCCAGTTTTGTATCTCAATTTCTATAACCAAGTTTATCTACTGGCTTTTGAGGTATCTTGACTGAGATTACAATCTCCTAAAATAAAGTATGGTTTGCAGGGATGTACACAGGGATAAAGAGTGACTTGTATTAAAATTGAAATAGCTTACAAAACTACAATAAAACTAACTTTTCACCTGGGAACACTGGAAGGCTTTATACTCTAAGGTTTTGAACTCCACTATTGATTCCCAACTATTTATAATTTTTTTAAAAAAAATTTCCATAAAAATGAAATTTAGTCCTTGCATAAAATGCTGTTATTTTTTGCTATAGTTCTTAGTTCTCATCTGGCAACAGACTTCATTTAAACTCATCTGGAAGAGACACTGTCTTCCCATGTACTTTAAGTTGGCCTATTGTAGTTGGAATTTTGTCTGTTCTGTCTGGGCCTGAAGTCAGGAGGAATCTCTTCTACCTGTGGTCTTGCAACGGTTTATATAATAATTGGAATTATATAAACATTTTTGAATATTATGTAAAATATTTGAATAATTATTATATAAACAGAGACTCATTTTAATTATAAACTGTTTGACCTACAGCTTAGACTTATTACCAACTAACTTTCATAACTAATCTCAACTTATTTTTACTAATCTATATATTGCTATGTATTGCTATGTAGTTCTGTAGCTTTACCTGTGTCCTTTACCTATGGCTTTATAGGCTGCTTTCTGGGCAGAGCCTTCAGTGTTTCTCCAGTTCTGCCCTTCTTCATCTTTGCATGGATTTTCCACATGCCTCTAAGCTGCCTTCCAATAGGCCAAAAGAGCTTCCTAATTATCCAATGATCTTATGAAATATTCACAATGTACAGAAAGACATCCCATCAACCTATCTAGCCTGTCTTCTTTCTTTCTTTTTTGTCTTTCTGTTGTTTTGGAAAGGTGTTTATTTTTAAATCTGACCTATATTTTAATGCTTGCCCCCAGAACATAAATATTACTGCAGCAGTTAACAATTTACTTATACATAATTGACGAAAACAAACACAATTATCAATTTACTGACACCTTAAGTACTTTTTAACCAATACCATCACACAACATCATTTTAATATGAAACATTTATCCCCCCCCCCACGAATGCCATAGATCCCTTTGGTCATATCTCTTTTTCCCTAGTCCTAACTATCACTTACTTGGTTTTTGACACTCTTGGTCATTTTGTTTTAACTATGTAATATGTTATATATTTTTGGTATCTGATATACATGGACAAGGTATTTTTTAAGTGAAATAAGAATATGAAGTTTGGAAAGACTTCATTTTCATTGTGAAGTAAAACAAATTATCTCTTTGAAGAAAGCTCAACTGTTATCATAAGCTTCATTTATATATTCTGTCCAGTTGTGTCTTTCTGAAATGCTACTTCCCCTAAGTATCAACGATCTAGTAGTTATATTTAAAACTAATTTCTAACATCAAATTTTATGAACATTTTGCTGTAATATACTTACATAAAATTTTTTGGAACATTAAATAATTTTATAATGATGAAAAGGTATATGTGACAAAGATCTTTCTCTTGATCAGGACTTCAGTACTCTGTACTGCCACCTCCTAAAAGGAAATAGAGATAAAAACACCAACGCAATAGTAGGCCATGAAGTTCGTTGGATGTTCCTGGAAGGAAGGAAGGAAGAAGTGGTGTCTCAAAGGCTCATGTAAGTTTCTTCAAAACATTTCTATTGTCTATATTCAAGTCCCTGATCTATGGAGTCAACCAGAAAATGTCCACTGTTCAGAGGTGCCTTCTCTGTCATCCTCCCACCTTGGGCCATTGATGTGAGACATCTCTGACTGGTCCCCGGCAAACAAGAAGTATTTTGTTATCTAGTGACTGGCCAGAGTCTGATCATAGAACTTCTAGAGCTGCAGGCCTACGTGTGGGGCAAGTGACTGTGCTGTACCATTTTGAGAACTTTGGAGGGTGCAGGAGGCTACGGCCATTCACTGTTATCTGTGCAGCCCCTCTGTTTGGAGAATTTATTCTTGAGGAACTGCTGCCAAGATGGCTGTTTTCTTTCTGGCAAAAAGCAGGTAGCTAAGGAAACTAGCAGGTGGCAAAGAACAAACATACTATATCAGGCCTTGCGCACCTGCCTGCCACAATACCAGACCCATCTCCTGCTCACCTTCAGTCAACCCACTTCTAACTACAGATCTCTTGGCCCTGACAATCTGTCATGTTCACCTTGGAGCCTGGTTAAGTTTGAACAAGTAGATGACTAGTTTGACACTTTATGATCCCAACATCTTTGGTCCCCAGTAAAGGTGGTGGAACACAGCATACTGTTGCTGAGGACCCAGGGACCCTGTTCTGAGCAGGGGAACTTCTTTCTACTTCTTCCCTAGTCATAAACATAGGACTCCTCCTCTGCAGAAATAAACTTGTTTTATAAACAACAACAAAAACAAAAAAAACTACTACTAACAACATCATCAACAAAACACCAACACAAAACAAAGCCTTCCTCTATCTTCCATTTTCTCTCAAGTTTATGGATTATTAACTATTGTTGTTGCGTATATATATAATACACAAAAAACTTATTGAGAGCATTCGTGTTGCTGGTATGTAAAATATTTAGAGCTGAGTGGCTCTTCCCTATAAAGAACTTAGTCCCCTAGCTGCCACTCTTGCTGTTCAGTATTGAGATGGGAAGCTTTTCAAGACCTCTAAACTACATGTTTTAAGTTCTTAAAGCAGATTATGTTTAATTGATTCATAGCCCTTGTGCTTCATTTCTGACAAATAATAAGGATATTTCAGTATTGCTTTGATGTGACATAGTCACTGTCTCCTGAAGCAATCTTTCTAGGTAATTTAAAATGAACTCTTTCTATTATATCATTTCACACAGTTAATGTTCTGTTATTATACTTCAGACTTGTTTTAATTAGGTGTAAGGTTCATAGTCATGAAATGCATATGTGAGGCAGAAAAATTTTATTGCCTTTACAAATACCCAGAGCAAGGTGGCATAGTCTGCCATTCCAGGTTATGTGGTAAAGAAGCACTTGGCAGCAGAGAGATGAGATGGGTCACAAGCCCTACAAGAGGAAAGATGGAGGATAACACCTTGGTAGATATGAAGTTACAGTCATGGAACCAAAGAGTCGGGTGCTTAGGACTGTGAGGCTTTACACATGGAACTGTCTGGTTTGCATAATAAAGGTAATTGATTCTCCCAACTGTTCCATACTAACTGTCAGAATAAATTGTGGGTGGATGTAAAAGTTCCTTCTAGGCCACCAATGTCCAGATGACAGAATATCAATATAGAATCTGGACAAGTGCAATTTTGAAAAATTAGGGAAAGAAATTAATTCATTAAAATTTTAATTTTGCTTGGTCCCCATAGCAATTCCCAGTGGACTTTCACCAGAAAAAAACAGACTGCATCAGCTACAATGGAAAACTTCTGCCCAGCAGACATAGGCCACACAACCCAACACTGATGAGTGAACTGCCTACCAGCAGAGCTGCACCTCTCCTGGATTTTGCCTTTGAGATCCTTCTGGAAGGACAAGCAGCTCCAGCTAATACCTGCCACTGCTGCTGCTGGGCCCTGCCCCAACACTGAAGAACTTTTGCCACAGAAGCACAAACTACACCACAGTGACTGATCTTCCTTGTTCTGTGGCCCCACCCTGCTCACTCTACCCACGTCCTTGCCAGTACCACTGGCAAACTCTGCTCCAAACTCCAGAGGAATCCCACTGGCCTGCTGTAGCCCTCACCAGAACTGAACATTTCTTCCAGTTAGAGCCAGGCCACATAATCCAGAATGGTTGAGTGATTCACTTGACAGTTGTACTGCTGCTATATCCAGGATTATGTTCCCCCAAACTCACACCACCACCTAACCCCTCCCACCTCATCATCTGCCTTGGGGATGAATTTGAAATAGATGACTGGAAAAGGAGTCATTTTGGGTTCAGGTAAAAACCTGATGTAAAGGAAACTCCCACGAACCTCATGGTTGACCACAGCTAAGACTCCTAGTGATTGTGTATACTTAGCTGAACTGGCTGTCTCCTGCAATCAGATTTGTAACTACCTCAATATATATATATATTTTCTCCTTTATTTCTAACATGCATTTTAGGTGGAAAATTATTATATTTAAAACTTTTGTTTTACATTTCAATGAACTCACACACTCACATGATTCGAATATGTACAATTCATTTTTTCCCCTGAGCCATTAAATGGGGTTAGTTTTAGGTTCCAGTTTATTCAATGAACTAAGGAAGAATAAAATTACCTGAATATATTCTCATTTTAAATATGCTTAGAACAGTTTTCTTGTTCCATAGCTTATTAACTTATTCAGCACACTAGGCTTTCCAACAAAAATTATTATGAAATATTAGAAGAAAGATTGGTCATGGATATCTATGCATGTACTTAAATTTGTGAGTTTAAAAAAAAAGGGCTGAAGCAAGAAATCTGTGATCACATGTTGAAAAGACCAGGGTCTTAAAATCAGCACTCAACAGTTTACATAGTACTGTAGAATATTGGGTAAAGCATAGTGGGTCTTGTCCTTGTTCTGGTTTTATGTAGACAGCCACACTGAGAAAGTAGATGAGATTTCATGGGTATAGTATTTGATATGTCTAGGACACTCAATCTCACTGTATACTTTTTGATTCCCTGGCTATAATAATCTTTCCCCACACACCACATTTCTTAATAGTCCTGAACTTATAAACATATGATTAGTATTCAGTGAGCTGAGCATGTTGTTGTTATATATTTTGAAATTAATACACATGTGTTTGTTGCAACAATTAAAGAATTAGAAAACCTGAATTTGAAAGACTGTGAAGGAGGAATACATCCCAAAGTTTAGAGGCAGTAGATAGAAAGGAGAAAATGTTATATGATCATTATTTTATTTTTTAAATAAATATATAAATTTAAGTTAATATTAAAAATATTAAAAATAAAGGTAGATTTCACAGCTACTATTTTGTTATATTTTTAAGCTATTTTAACTATTATTAAGATTTTTAATTTTAAAATTATGTGTGTATGTTTGTATGTGATTACATTCATGTAAACATGCCCATGGAAGGCAGAAGAGAGACAAGAATCCTCTGTAACTGAAGTTATGCATGGGTGTGAGTTGTCTTGACATGTGTCCTTTACACGGGCAGCATAGGATCAAAACCAGTGAGCCTTCTATTCACCTTCAATGTTAAATAATTTCCCCATAGTTGATAATATCTACTTTGACTTTCACATTCTTTGTTACTCAGATTCCTTTACTGAGTCATAGTCTTAATTATAAGTCATTCTAGAATACAGCATCTTCCATAGAGACAGCTTAAGACATTTTCATGGCCCATATAAAGAAGCCACCTTCTCCTAAAAAAAATCCTCTTCTCTAAGTTTCTAACAGTATGTGAAATCTACGTGTTTCTTCCCTAACATTTGTGAGATTTTATAATGAATGTTTTCTTGCAAAAATATGCAGTTCTGACACCTAACTAACATGCAAGCCTGAAAAGGCTCTCAGAGAATGGCACAACTTGGTAGCTGTTCCTGGGGACTGTGCCTTTTTTATATGGAAAGTGCCTTTCGTAGGAATAAAAATAAGTATCTTCAGAAGTGTTAATCAAAGCACCAGCAACACTTGTTTACTTATTTGTACAGCTCTTCAAAGAGCCTTTGTTTAGTTCCTACTGTGCTAATGACAACTCTGATGAATTCAAAGTTAGCAAACTCACATTGATTCATTACTTTTCACATGGCTCATAAAATCCTGAGACAAGGAAGTGATCAATTAGCTATCTAAAGGTAATTATGGGAAACGCTGAAGAAATTATCTCTCTCTGTATATCCTCTCTACAACTTCTATCCCTCTATCTCATTCTTTATGCGTTTATATTTAGCAATAAAAAGGTATATAAAAGACACAAAATATAAATGAATCTAATAAAATATGTTAATTTGTCAAAAAGTGAAATATAAAAATAACTTACAAAAGAAGCAAGCAATGGACTATACTCTGCTTTTTTGAGTTAGATATATTCTCCAAAAATGTGAATGTGTGTAATTGAATCAAATTTAATCAATAATCTGAATTCCTTAAGGTGTAGGTATCTATATTTCACTATGACTTAGCACAGACTCATCTGCTGAAGGTAAGAAAGATGATCAAACATACTATCACCTGATATGACACCTCCCTTACTATGAGCAGGATGGTGAGCTCTCTTTTTGAAATGTTTTTTTCCTGCAATACAAGTCCTAAAAACTAGCAGACATTAACTCACTTCTTTAGAAGAAGAACCTAACTACATTCATTTTAGAGATGTTCTTTCTTACTGTGAAGAAAGGAGCTAGAACTCTATTTTCTAGGTAACAATTGAATATTCAGATCTTGATAACTTTCCAAGTTCATTACCAGAAAGTATATCCATTTCCTTTAGTTGCATTTCCTCATACTTCTCTTCTTGAATTTCTAAGTTCTACCCATAGAACTAAGCATAGAAATATACATATTTCCCCATTTCTTTCAGATTTTATTCTTGTAACAACCACCCTGAGAGGTTGTATTAAGCACATTTTATGCTTTTTCATTGTTAATTTCTTCAGTTACAGATTCTTTACAATTCAACCTTCAGATATGAATAAGATATTTTCTTTAAGGACTTTTATGGTTTTCCCAAATATATTGATTTCTCCTTGTTTTTATATTCCTTTCTAACTCAACAGTCATTTATTCATTATGTAGAAAATATAAATGCCTTTCTTAGCAAATATGGTTTATCCTGATTTTACTTCTGTCACCAGAAGTAAATTTCTTTTTTGAAGTTATGAATATAGTCTCATTTTTTTATCCATGTATCCCCTTGTTCAAATACCCATTGCCCTCCTGCCCCTCTCAGTCACTCTTTCTTCTCCACATCTTGTTATGTCCTGCCCAGCAAGGGCAGAAGTTCCCAAGGTCCCAAGCTGGCTTAGTTCAGCATCCACTCCAGGCAAATCTGCTTTCCTCATCTCAACATCAAGACTGTGGCAGGTGTTCCTCTGGAGGGAGTGAGCTCCAAGGTAGTGGTCCAAGGTGCTTCAGATCTAAAGCTATTCAGTGGTTGTGGTTTACAGCTTGGGAATGCTTTGCTTTTTGTTTAAAGTCCACTAATGAGTGACTACATCCCCTGATTGTCTTTCTGGCTTTGTGATACCTCGCTAAGGAGGGTCTTCTCCAAATTCATCCATTTGCCTGCAAATTTAGGATATCATTTTTTCTTACTGCTGAGTAGTAGTACTTCATTGTATAGATGTACCACATTTTGTTAATCAATTCTTCTGTTTAGGGGCATCTAGGTTGTTTCCAGGTTCTTGCTATTATGAATAATGCTGCTATGAACATAGTTGAGCTAATGCCTTTAGAGTGCAAATGTGCATCTTTAGGGTTTATGCCCAGTAGTGGTATTTCTGGATCCTTGGGGAGATTGATTCCCAGTTTTCTGAGAAACTGCCATACTGCATTCCAAAGTGGCTGAACAAGCTTACACTCCCACCAACAATGGAGGAGTGTTCCCCTTGCTCTGCAACCTCTCCAGCATAGGCTGTCATCTGTGTCTTTTATCTTAGCCATTCTGACAAGTGTAAGGTGGTATGTCAATGTGGAGAGCCATGCTGCCGCACCCTAAGATGGCGCTGACTTCCTGCCCTTCACCCCTTAAGGGTGAGTGCTCTCCTATTGTAAACAACTCATTTGGCGTAAGCTTGGATTGCAGCCTGCTACTGCATACGTGGACCTATGAGTGATACCTATGTGGTTTATTAGGATTGAATGCCCTGAGAGTATTTAGCCATTGAGTGGGTGTTGCCCGGGGAAGAAGAAGCACTTGTAAAGGTCCTGAATAAACTGCTGAAAGGAGATCCTGAGTGTTGTGCTTTTCTTGCTGGCGAGGTTGTATATGACAAGTGGTGGCCTGCATGGGGAGCAACTCCTGCGAGCTTCAGGCATCAGAACTTTCTGCAGTCAGGGGTTGACCAGTAAATCCCAGGTAAGGTGGGATCCACGGTAAATCGGGGTAAAATAGTCACTCTTATCCATAACTAAGGAAGGAGCAGGAGAATGCTACTGACCAGTGAGTTGAACTCCAAGGTTCCACGGACGCATGGAACGAAAGTGAAACAAAGCTGGGGCTGTTTGGTAAAGGCTCTGAAAAGGTTTTAAAATTAAAAAGGAAGGGGTATATGAGGATGGGTGCTTCACCCTCACACCCAATTTTTCTGGCTCTTAAGGAGCTCCTTCGCTCAAAAGTCCTGAAGTTAAGGAAAGACATCTTGAAGAGATTTTTGGAGGAGTGCGATGTTATTGCACCATTGTTTGCAGTTTCTGGTAGTCTCACAGTACCCTCCTCGGGGAAGTTATGAAGGGGGCTGAAGAGATGGCTCAGAGGTTAAGAGTGCTGACTGCTCTTCCAGAGGTCATGAGTTCAATTCCCAGCAACTACATGGTGGCTCATAACTATCTATCTTGAGATTTGGTACCCTCTTCTGGCACACAGGCATAGTGGAGGCTGAATGTTGTATACATAATAAATAAATCTTTTTTTTTCTTTTTCTTTTTTTTTAAAAAGGCTTTTTCAAGTTATCTTTTAGGGAATTGGTCCGGTGAACTTGAAGCAACCATGGAGAAATTGAGAGTCACGATTGTTGCCGTTAATTCAACCTGAGTGGACCCCGGAGTAGCTAAGCTATTGACGAAATAGATGTGTGCTGCCCTCGATCATCTGAAGGAGTGGGCGGGAATGGGTGCTCTGGCTGGCTTGATGGCACTGATACTCTTGATTTGCCTATGGTGTGTTTGCAAAATGAGGTTTACACAGCGTAGGAGAATGGTGATGCTTATTCAGGCCTTCACTCCCATAGAGAAGGGGCAGCCCCCGAAAGTTTTGCTTGCTGCACTAAAGGAGTAGGTTTGTGGCACAGGATGCGAGGCTGAGCACTGTACATGATTCTTGCCTGCTAAGGCTTCATGGAGAGCATGCTTAATTGGACACAGGTTAATACCCATGATCCTGGCCCCATGAAAACAGGTATCGGACTGGCCCGGTCCTATCTGGATGGACGACACCCAGATTATAGGCAGTGCAGGTCTTTTGCACTATGGGAATAAGACCTCTACTCTTGCCCATTGCCTTTTTCTCCTTTTTCGCCTAGTAAAACAAAAAGGGGGAGTTGTGGAGAGCCATGTTGCCATGCCCTAAGATGGCACTGACTTCCTGCCCTTCATCCCTTGAGGGTGAGTGCTCTCCTATTGTAAACAACTCCTTATTAGGCGTAAGCTTGAATTGCAGCCTGCTACTGTGTACGTGGACCTATGATCGATACCCATGTGACATATTAGGATTGGATGCCCTGAGAGCATTTAGCCATTGAGTAGGCATTCCCCGGGGAAGAAGAAGCGCTTGTAAAGGTCCTGAATAAACTGCTAAAAGAAGATCCTGAGTGCTGGGCTTTTCTTGCTGGCAAGGTTGCGGGCAACATGTCAAAGTTGTTTTGATTTGCGTTTCTCTGATGGTTAAAGATGTTGAGCACTTTTTCAGATGCCTTTTAGCCATTTGTAATTCTTATGCTGAGAATACCCTTTTTTAGTTTTGAGCCCCATTTTTTGATTGGGTTATTCAAGTTTTTGGGCTCTAGTTTCTTGAATTCTCTATATGTTTTACCACATCTAATTTCTTACTCTTGGAATTAGGAACAAACCCACTGCAAGAGAAAGAGCAGAACTAATGCCATGTTGAGAACAAGCTTCTATTTTGAGTCATCTTATGGCCAGGAACTGAACTCAAATTACAAAATATGCTGAACACCAAAGTTCAAAGCAAACATCCTGAATATAGTCAAATAGCATGCATGTTAGTAAAACTTAACGAAGACCAGATATACCTTCAGATATCCTATGTCTTAGCATAAATCCTATCAGCATCTGATGGTTTCCTGCAGACATCTTCCCATCTGTTAGAAGTTTCATGCCTTATATCTTGATCAATAATTTCAAAATATTACATCACTCTGTGTTTCCTTACTTAGTTGAGAATGCCAAGACATACAGACCCCTGCTTATGTGTTTTTGTTTGTTTGTTTGTTTTTGTTTTGTTTTCTTTTCTTTTTTAAACCCTTTGTAATCAGGGCTTTGGGCTTTCTCTTTCTCTCACTGTATTGCAGTGAAAGGCCATTGGACTGGAAGAAGTCCTTGCCCAGGCTAGAATAAAAGAAACCCTTGTACTTCCATCAAAAAGTTGGTCCCATGCATTGTGAGTCTCACAGCGTAGACATAACATTAGCAAATACAAAAAGTGAGTTCTGGTTTGATGTAGAATTTAGTAGTTCTTTAATATAGTGTTTGAGGAAACCTTTAATATACTAGAATTCTATGTTAGGCTTGGGCTTCTCACTCCACAAATAAGCAAAGAGAAACAGAGAAAATGATGACATTGTACAAGCATGTTTTCTTTTGCAAGTCTGTGATTAAAATTCCAAAGACCTCTTAGTAAGCTAGGATAGAATTCACTCAATATTAGACAAATTTATACTTCAAAGTAATTTAATATGATGTTGACAGTCTGTTTTAACACTAGCAATTCTATAAACAAAATGTAGATTTCAATGGGGATCTATTAGGGAAGTAATGAAAAATTAAACAGGTCTGAAAGAGGAAGTATAAACTTCTTTCCTGAAGAGATGGTTTATTGTTTTGGCTGTGATCTTGTCTGTATAGATTATCTTCTTAATTAAGATATCATTTTTGAGATATAACTAGAATTAAGTATATTCCTTATGTATATAACCAATGGATTCATTAGTGAAATGGTGGTCTACTACAAGGGCCAGTTTGCCTAGGTCTCTCTGTCCCTCTTTCTCTTAACATGTAATATTCTGAGCGGTGTGATAACTATTTCAGTATGAAGCCCACCATCACAGGTTGACTCTCCATTCAGGTCAGATCTCTGAACCAAAAATAAAACTTTTCTCTTTATAATTTTTTTAATCTATTTAAAAGAAGGAAGAAAAAGTAACCAAAGAAAAATAAAGTTTACAAAGTCACAAAATGACAGAAAATTATTTAGACTTCTTCAAAGAATTATCACATGAATTTTTTATTTTAAAGACATGTTTCAGTGATAATGAAAACATGACGGAAGTCTCACAAATATATTTTACTGTTATACATAATACACCTAATAATAAGCTAGAGAGATGACTCAGACCTTAAGAGCACTGGCTGTTCTTCCAGATATCCTGAGTTCAATTCCCAGCAACAACACGGTGGTTCACAACAATCTATAATGACATCTGGTACCTTCTTCTCTATACTGTATACATAATAAATAAATCTTTTAAAAATATAATCAAGAAGCATATATATATATATATATATATATATATATATATATATATATACTTTCCAAAGGAAATCATGATAGAAGAGAAAAATTTGTTGTGGATAGCAGTTTATTTCCAATGAAATTATACAAAAGATGTACTAAAATAAGTGTACAATATTTCAAATTACTCTTTTTGGCTTCTCTCTCTTTTTATTCCTTCAGTTGTCTTATGTTCTTTCTGTTTATTTCTACATTTTCTCAAACTATTATTATAATAAATACAATTTAAAGCATCCTTGACCACCTTGACCATGTTAGGCAAGTTAGGAGTATCATAAAAATAGAAATAAGATAAGCTGTGCTCATTCAGTGTATATTCCTTTAGGAAAAGGCAAACAGTGCAATACAGACTGATAAAGAAGTTAAGTATAACCTGCATTAAAACATGGTACAGCTTCAAAAACATCTAAACGAAAGAATACAATTTAAAAATTTGAGCTGTTAGACTGGAATATTTTAGAGGACTGTATGAGTCAGATTTATTATAAGCTGATTTTGAGCTGAGACATGGAAAATATAAAGCAAGCTGAAACTTCCAACTGCAAATGTAAGACAGTGCTTCAGGCAGAAATTTCTACTAAAACAAATGCCCTGAGGGCAGAATGTACTTGTCTTGGTCAAGGACAGGAGATACCATGAGAGGGACTGCCCAGAGTCAAAAGAACAGATAACTAGGTGACAAGTATCTGGAGAGGAAATATAACTGGCAGCCAATGAAATTGTGCCAGAAAGACCTTAGTCAAGAAAAGCAAACAGAACATCTGATATAAAGAAAAAAAATTCCTGAGTTTTGAAGAAATCAATAACACAATGCAACAAATTTATGCATCCATATATGTATATATTTTTATAGGTGTGTATATATTTAAGATTATTTCAACTTTTAATACTTTATTCATAATACTTCTTAAAAGTATCATATATGTCTTTAAAAATAAAATTTAATTTTAGTTTTTTCTTTTAAATATTAACAAGAGTCTCAAATTTTGAATAGCAATTATGATTTGGGAAAAATTACAAGGCATGCCAACTATTCATCCTATATGTAGTTATAACGTCAGGTGATAATGGAGTTTTCTTATCAGTAGCTAGTTTCAGTTGAGATTATTATTTTTATTCCTATTTCTGACTTTCTCTTGTCTGATGATAGAGATGAGTTTGATTCACCCTTTGGGACTTTGATCATTCAGATGACAGCCATCACATTCAAAACAACAAAGTTAACGATGAAGAACACTGAAATACAAATCTACACTCAGTGCGCCATAATTCCCACAAGAAGGCATTATGATGTTCAGTAGAATGAGCACCACATTCACTGCTATGTGTGGCTTTGGAAACTGTAGGATAAGTCAGAGCTTCAAAAAGGCATTGTGAATTTAAAATGAGATTAGAAAGTGAGGCATGCAGAAGAGACCTCTGACACCACACCAGCTTTGCATACTTCAGTGTGGAATATTCAGTCACTGAATATTGTTTTTCTAAAGTTATTTGGAAAAATAAAAATAAAAAAATGCTCTTGAGACTATTGGCGTAGTCCAGTAAGAATGAAATATAATGTGGTCAGAGGAAATGAGGTATGAGTTTGTCAATATTGATTCATTTGAATATTAATAGTGTTTTATAAATATTGCCAAAGTCGGGGAACTAAAACCTTATTGTTAATCTGGATGGGAGGTCTGTACTAAGTCCAGGCCAAATTTCAAAGTTCTTGATCATGCTTATATTTAATTTTGATTTATAGGTGTTTTCTTAAATCTTTTATTATTTATACAAAAGTATTTTTATGCTAAAATAGATATAATGTTGGCTTCCTGGTACTTACATTTTTGATGGCATTATTAAACAAATCAATAAATTATATACATTAATATATATGAATCTTTATATATATTTAGTTGTAGACTGTGACATAATTACAAGGGTAAAATAGTTTTATATGTTTTCTATTTATGGAGTATTTTATTGATAAACAAAACCAAACAAACTTCTGAAACTTAAGTGAGGCCATGTATAAACAAAGTGTTCTTGAGACTTGTAAAGACTTTCAGAGCATTGTGCAATAGATTTAAAGAAGACATGTTTTTTAATCGTTTTTCAGTGTGATGAGAAGTCAGTAGGAACAAAATGTGATTGGTCATGACCAGAGAAATCAATAGGGATCTGTAAATATTAGACTATAAAAGCCAAGGAATACTGAGTGGTTTTTTGTTGTCTTTGTTTTGTTAAAAAAAAAAAAAAAAAAAAAAAAAAAAAAAAAAAAAAAAAAAAAAAAAAAAAAAAAAAA
>PVIH01020396.1:0-12750 GCA_004025045.1 Sigmodon hispidus | reverse complement strand
TTGGTATCAGTTTTCACTGAATTGGTATACGTAGAAAACAGTTAAATATCAGAGTTAATTTGAAGTTTGAGAATATTCAAGATTATCTCATAGTGTTTCATAATAAAATTATAATCTTTGTCTACACACATTGTTTAATTATGTGTGTGGAGCAGCTGCTTCACACTTAACAGTATGTTCTGAAAACCCTCCTTCAAATATCTGTCTGGTAGTAAAGACTATATGTCTCTGTATCTACTCCATAAACAAAAAAAAAGTTTTAGGGAATTTCTCCTTGTAATGAGTCTCCCAACCTCACACCTATTATACTAATATTGAAACACACTTTGAAAAATTAAAAGCAGTCATGTTTTCATCAACATTGAATTGCAGATATAAAATATTGTATGGGAATTACACTTTGATAAATGGCAACATTCTGGGTCCCATATTGAGTCCAGATGGTTATAGTGTCTTTAATACATGTAATCATTTGGTGTGAGCACAGTTGTGTATCTAAGACTCCTCATTTCTGTTTAATGATGGATATGTTTCAAATAATACAAGATGTTCTCCCAACATGCTAAACTTCTGGAAAGTGAGAAGACACTGAGCCCTTCCCAGCTTACCTTACTGTCATTATATTTGTTCAAAAATAATCAGAGATTCAGACTTTTTAACTCAGTTCCAGTTCCAGAGAATAAAATAAAAGCTGCACATGCTGTTTGCCCAAAGAAAGAAATTTTCTTAAACTATTGTCTTTAAACTCTCTTTTAACTTCCTTCCCAGTGATTTCTGGGCATTGCCTATGTTTTTCATATTTTGCCTGTAACGAAATTGGGACAGGAGAGAAATATTACCTCGATTACAATGAGATATAATATTTTTGTGTAATACTTTAAACAGCTATAAAATGGGCACATATTTTCATTCTTTCTAGACTTGCAGATATATAAAATATTTAATATAAAATAACATTACTTATTATATATATTATTATATGTATATACATACCTTTATGTTGTATATGTATGTATATATGCATGTATATACATATAATAAAACACATGGTAAATATATATTTCTTTTTTCTAATTACTTTCTTTGATATTTCTCTAAAGGAACAAAACTGAAAAGACATGGTATTATGTTATTATGACAACAAATGAGAGGATCAAGTGTTTAATAGGCCATTTAAACACATGTAAATCTCTGAAAGCAGTGAAGAAGAGATGTCATAGATATGTATGAGCTAACAAATGAGGAGAAGAGCTATGAAATGTCATTGTCTAGGCAGAAAAAAGCCATTGTAACATTTAACTTATAACATCTATTTTCATTTACACTAGGCCTGAATAAGGCTGACCTAATTAATAACCAGTTGTAATTAGTTGGCAGGTCCCTAGGGCCCTATTCTTTACTTTTGAAATATTTACTATTAATGTAATCATAGAAATGACAAGGATGATATTGGTGAAACTTTATCTGCTGGTGTTCTCTACCACTGAGCCTCAGTAGAAAACTCAAATCTCATAGTTAAGAGAATGGCAATGGTCAAACAAAATAATAAGCATCACATACACCTGGGGGGGGAGAGAAAGAGAGACAGAGACAGAGAGACAGAGAGAGAGAGACAGAAAGAGAGAGAGAGAGAGAGAGAGAGAGAGAGAGAGAGAGAGAGAGAGAGAGGTGTCTTTCTCTGTGTGTAGAGAGTTGTAAATAGAGACAGATAAACAGGGCTGAGTGTTGAGAGTAACCAGTATAAATTAGATAAATTAGATATATGTACAAAATTGCTGAAGAAGATATGTAATTTTAAAATATATTTTAAAAGTTTTATAGGGCAGAAACTATTCAGACTGTTGGATTTTCACCTAATTTTAAAGTTTTCTTACCATTTTTTAAAAGTTTAGTATGTACATATACTTTTGAAACAACTAAATATGAATTTTGAAAATTTCCTCTCTAACTAGTTTTTATCATTTAATTTACCCTTTCCCTTATTTCACTTATTTTGTGGATGAGTTGCCTTTATTTATTCCAGAACTCCTTTCTCTTTGTTTGCCTTTCTTTATATGCCTGCCTTTATTTCATGTTCAGAACTGTCTGCAAGGCTGTTTTCTCTGCTTTTATTTTTCCTTTGTTGATACTCTGCTGCTCTTACTTTGCTGCCAGAGTCTAAACGAGATGTGAAACTCCTATCTCATGTGGATTTACTCTGGGATGCACAACATTTTTCTTTTATGTTTTTGTTTGTTACAAATTATCATGGTTTATAAACCCTTCCAGGCTTTTCAAAGGGTTTTATATTACTAAACATGAAAAATAAAAGGATGTAGCAATTTCAAAGGGACAAATTCTCTTTCAGGAGTCACTGAGGATGCAAAGTAAAGCAATAGAATGGCTATTGGATTATTTTCTAGCATCATGAGGTGATACAGTAGCTCCTAGAATGTCACGGAAGTTAATGAGGCAATTTCTTGCAGAGAGATGGGACAGAGCAGAGCAAACCTCGTGGTGCCTTCTGCACAAAAAAACAAAAGGCACTTTTCTCATTGCAAATTATAGTTTCAAAATAATTCAGAAAATGGTGTCTACTTATGAAAAATTGAATCACTAGGCTAAGTTTATTCAGTGTCTTAGACATCAGGGAGAAAGGTATATTTTTGTGCAGTTTTAGCTGAACAATTTTTTTTCCTAAGTAAAGTCTTACTGCAAATTTGAAAGAAAGACCCAAAGCAGTTTCTATCTGCCTTATGATACCTCATTATTGATATTTTAAAGGTTTCTTGCTAGTAAATGTAGATATAACATCTGCCTGATTAATAAATTATACAAAAATATATTTTTTTACACAGACACAGTCTAGAAAATGTATAAATTAGGGTTCAAAAGAAACAGTAACAATAACAAAATAATGCATGGGATCCAAGTAAGTAATGGGCTCATCATTACCTTCTTTGTTTGCAGACAGTGAGTTCCAGTCACTGTATGTTAAACAGTTCAGCCTAGACTTTCTACCTTTTTATCAGAATGGAAGTAAATCAAAGAGGCACTTATTGGAAGGACTGACATAATAAGTTCTCAGTGTGAAAATTTCTAAATGAAAGCTAAATTGCAGATTAGCCTAGAAAATGTCTGCTAATCTTTATGTTTTCTGTTTTCTGTGTTTAATCTTAAATACTATATTTTTGTTTTGTGTTCACAAAGTGAAATTGAAATCTATGCTTTAAGAGTATATTTTTGTTAAATACTATTCTTGTGAGATACACAATGACTTTTGAAGACAAATTTATTTCTACATAGTAGTGTTCTCCATCCTATGGTCATACTACAAATTACAATGACTCCTTTTGTGTAACCGTGTATCTACTTCTGTACTTAAGATATTTTCAGTTTTACTAACTATAGACATTTCATGTTCATTCTTTCAAAAGCCTTACCTTACTGCAGAATATTTAACTAGCACTTGAAGTTTGGGAGCTTTGTGGTGCATACCCACATTTGTTTTCAGTAAATGTTGTCTATCATTTTTCCAAAATGTGTGATGCATTTAGTTTGTGAGATGTTCCAAAATAATGTTGGTAAAGAGTTGTTTCCAATCTTTGTTACTTACCATACTGATAATGAAAATTTTGAGTCTTTAGACTCCTGTTGCTATACATTACTGTTCTATAGAATTGTATTTTAAATAAGTAAGAAAAATATCTTACTTATTCAGAGATCAGCATGAACATAATAATAGCAAGATGTAGTTTCTCTTACAATACATTTGCTGGCATCCTACTGGTAAATGTAAATCATAAGCCCAAGCCCTAAAACAATGTATTTATATATTTTTTTTTCTGTTTTTATTTTTAAGAGAAGGATTTTATGTGTAGCCTATCCTAGTAATTATTCTGTAGACCAAGATAGCCTTGAACTCATAGAGATCCTCCTGCCTGCATTTTACTACCAAGTGCTAAAGCACGTACCTATATGTAACAGTATTATTTAAAGAGGAAATTGAATACTTTGGAGAGGAATGAACAAAAGGGAGCAGATATAGGTCTCATGTATAAAGTTATGAAAAATAAAAAAATTAAAAGTTCTTTCAACTCTCATGCAAGAAAATTTAGTTAAACTCAATGAGTCATAAAATCAAAGCAATCTAAGGAGAGGCACTTGTGAAGAAGAAGGGATTTGCAGTGAGTAGGGGAGAAATGAAAGAATAAGAGGAAGTGATGATGATGATGAAATTTCATAATATACATGTGTTAAATTATGAGAAAATTTTAAAGTCAGTATGTATTTTATTTATCCATAATCATATACTATGCAATTTAATCAAAGATACTAGTAACTTGTCTAATTTTTGTACTGTCCAATGCCAGAATTGATATCAAACCTTTAGAAGCTGAAGTGCTTTGTTGTGGTATTACTAATTATCCTAGTCTAAAATTTCTTGAAATGAAAAGACTTTTATTCTAAATTAATGATGATTGTACCTATGAATTAAAGGTTCTCATGGGTCACAAAATAAGGATAGTACATTTGAACTTAAGTCCCAGACTCTATTTCATATTGCACACAGTTAAAGACACAGGGCTTTATGGTTCGGCCAATTTGTAGTTATGAAAAACCTGTGTGAAGAAATCCTCTATTGAATAAACAAGACAATTTCAACAACTTCATAGCAGTGATATTAAAAAAAAGAAAATAATACATACAGTGGTTTTAAAAAAAGTAAAAATATACAACTAGTATATTATCATTGTTCTACATTGTTATTAACATTCATGAAGATATTTATAATTACATTCTACTGTGGATGTAGCATATTTTTATGCACTTACTAATAAGGCTAAATATATTTTCATGTATGTGCATATATACAAGTTTGTGTTCATATTTGTGATCATATCTGCATGTTAATTCATCTTTGGAGGGGAGTCACTGTGTGACTTCTATTGCTTGCTTCTTTAATCCCTTGAGGAAGGATCTCCTGCTGAACTTATCATTTCAGCTAAAAAGTAAAAATATTTGCATAACATGTCCAAAATGCTAAATTGAACTTCAAACAATACATGCAAATGCACATGCACACGCATGCATGCACATACATACACACACACATTTTCGTAAACAATTTATTGCTAGAATGTGACACTTATGCAAAAATTTTTGTTTTCTAGCATTCTTGTGCATGCAAATAAAAAAAAATTCTCTTTGATTTGGGATTTTTATATGTAAAAATATAACCTGTGGTTTCTGAGTGTCTCATTTATCCTTACTTATTTTCTTTACTTGCTATACAGAATATCCTGGTTATTAAGGTAAAATATGATATTGAAGTGAATCCAGAAGCGCATTTCACTTTTAAATAGAACTTGAAAGAAAAGAATTTCTATATTTTATAATAAGTTTTCTCTGAGATTTAGAGAAACTTTCTGTCACATTTTGAAAGTTCCTTCAGGTTCCTACCTTTTAAAAAATACATGAATGACTGTTTCATTTTACAAATGCTTTTATTTTATCTAGTCTAAAAGAGTATTTTAGCTTTTATTCTTTGTTCATTCACATAGTTATATTTGATTAATTTTTACAATGTCAAATTAACTTTCCATAGCTTATGCAGTATAAAATTTAATTATGTTTTATTCTAATATACATTAAAAGATTTAACTTAAGAAATAATTAAGAATTATATGTCATTATTAGTGATTGAGATAGACTTTAAATTTTCTGTTTTATTTATTTTTTAAATTTATTATTTGGTGATTTTACATTATGCACCCCATCAAACTCAGTAATTATACCCAGATTATACTCTCAGATTCATACCCACTCTTATGATCTCCCATTTACACAAAAGCCCATTAAAGCTGCTCATTTACTTACTGGAGCACAATTAAACTCCCTGTGGCCAAGCCCTTAAAGAAAACAAGTCCTTACCCTTATTTTTCCATTTTAATTCTTAAATTCAAGCTTATCTCTCCTAAAATGTATTGAAAAATGCATATTTGGAAGACAACTTTCTTCCAAAATGTGGGTTCCCAGGATCAAACTCAGTTTATCAGACTATCTGAATTGGTACCCATGCTTATAGTTTTTGTTTATTTGATTGTTTGTCCTAAGGTGTTACACACACACACACACACACACACACACACACACACACACACACATTCACATACACACACAATCAAACTTGAACATATTCCCCTACTCTTACATCCTACTTTTGTGCCATATTCATAAATATATGTATATAAATGTATTCCTACTTTATTGAAATTCGAACTGTGGAAAATATGGCAGTATAAGGCTATGATAAAGGTTACTATTTAGAAAGACAAGGTAATACTCATTTACTTTTTAATAAATGTGCTTTTCATTATCTTTTTCAATTTAATTTTTAGTTTGTATATTCATGTACATATTGAATCCCATTTATATTTTATAGTTTCTATTTTTAAATTTTTAATGTTTAACATTTTTTAATTTTCATGCCTTTTACTAAATTTTGTGATTCTGTGCCATCTGTTTTTTCATTCCAGACAAGGTCTCTGATGGTCAGTTTGAGCTTTAACTTGAAGTCTTGTTTTTCTTTTTTCTTTTTATCTAAATACCAAATTGTCTGATAATAAGTGTGTGTCACTATACACATGTATTTATTTTCTCTAAACATTTTTTATAGTATTCTCCAAGAACTTGATTAAATAATATTTTTATGATGTGTATTTTAGGATCATGTATTGCCATTACCTTCCACATTATTCAAATGTCTGAATTTAAATATTAAATATTAAATACTAAATATTGATTTTTATTTATTTCAAATAACTTGTTAATATTCACTGGTTTTCTCTCAAATTACTAATTTACTTAGAAATTACCTTTTTTAGTTTTTTTAATTTTGTTATTTTTTTCTTAGTTTATGCATACTTTTTACATTATGATTTTGAGGCATGTTCGGTAGTTTATTTACTCATATTTTAAATATATTCCAGTAAACTTAAAATAAAACTATAAACTTTTTAAATGCACTTGCAATCATGAGAATACTAGGCACAGAATGGGCTTCCTTGTATATACTGGTTAAAGACACTCAAATTGGGTGATAAGTCTCTAACTTTTCAATGTATCACTGTACTTTGAACTTCTAGAAGTTTCTCAGATATAGCAAACTTTAGAAAAAATGAGAAAAAAGATGGAATGAGAGAATATGATAACGTCACAGCTCTGAATGCTGTTGTATTCCATATATCTTGTTCAATAGTACATTAAACTGCATTTGTAATTATTAAAATAATTCCCACTAATGTGTAATAATGTAACATATAGCCACACAAATACATTAACATAAACACAAATAATGATTTTGAAGATTTGCATCTAAATTTTCCATTGACACTTAGAAAAAGCATATTGACCAAAATTTAAAAGCTTTTTAATATAATACAAAAATAACAACAGTGACTCCTTGAATCAAAGCTGAAATGTTGGAATTTCTCAGGTAACCACTCTAACATAAGATTCTTTCTGACATTCAGCAAAAAGGCTCAAATATTCAGATAGGGCCTGAGAAACTGATCAACTGAGGAAGCCCAGCAGAGTCCAGGCTCTTTTAAAAGGACCTGCTGTGCAGTAGATCCTTACTTGAGCAGCCAGCATGCTTGCTCAAAATGCCTATTGCATAGTGGAAACCGCAGCTTCCCATAGCTGAGGTGGTCAAACTACCATCTGAGGCTAGGCTGTCAGGGAACCACAAATGCCATGGTATCTGGCATTGCAATTTGACATTTGCCTTGTGGTCAGAGAATGTTGCAGGCCTACTGTAAAGCAGTCCAGACAGAAAATTTTAAAACAGATGAAGAAAAAATAATTGGATATAGACAATCATAGAGTAAAAATAAATAGTTTAAAATAACTAAGTAAAGACTTTAAAGAAATAGTACACATTCACACACATACACACACACACAAACACACACACACACACACACACCCCTTCACACAAAGATGGGAAATACACAGGGTTCTGAATCCTATACGATACTTTGTTGACTTGTGATTTTTAAATGCTAAGAGACATTGGATTATGACAGTTGCTACAGTAAAACAACCTGTATGTTTTAAACCTTCTTAACATCAAAATGGATGTCAGAAATTATGTTGTGTTGGTATAGAGGTTATGCCTTAGTTTCCATAGAAAACAAAGTGTTATGATTCTCTTTAAAAGTAATGAATTTGACATGAGGAGAGTTTCTAAAAATCTTGGCTACCAACATTAAAAAAACAAAAAACCAAAAGAGACTATGGGATAGGTAGCATATGCTCATTCCTCTATATAGAAACAGTTTTGAGACTGTACAATCTCTGATAAATCCTGTTGGCTACAGTCAACATGATTTAATAACATGTAATAACATGCCATCCTTTCATACAGCATAGATAGAGATTGGTTATATAGTCCAAATGTACTTATAAATTTAACCAACTTGTATGCAACACATACTTAATACTTGTGTTAATGCAGATACTTTACTTCTACGAGTTTGTGTGTTTTTAGAAAATAATAACCCAAAACCAATTAAGACAAGTAACCCAGGTGATCCAGCCTCTCAGAATGCCGCTCTTATAGATTTTACGGTATTCTGGGTTCATAATAACTTCAAAATGGTAGCTGAAATGGTTCAGCCTCACAGACTTTCTAGCCAGGACTTCAGATAAGATCTGAATTTTTATATTAATCAAAAACTGGACAATAGTTGTGGAGAAGAGAGAATGACTTGATGTGATGGGAGGGGGAAGGGACCTTGAATAAGGATATACAAGGATAGAAAGTGTGACTTCTTTGCTCATAATAATAAATAAAAATAAATTAAAAACTGAACAACAAATAATACAGCTAGCTCTTGAGGTTCATTATTATCCCTTTTTTCTCAAGGTCTCCTAAAGATTTTATCATCCTTGGAGAACAAGAAGTATTAAATATATGACATCCATATACCCAAGAGGTAGGGTAAATAGTTTTTGGTTGTTTATTTGGTTATGAATGTCATTTTTTTGTAGGGGTTGAAAATTGTTGTTCATGGTAAGAAAAGTCCTAAAAAGGGGAGGTTAGATTCAAGGGTATCTTTCTTAAAAAGAGGGAGGTTATATAAAAATAAGAGAAATGGTAGATTATAGAATGTACTTTTAGACTAAAAAGAAACTACTAATCTAAAATATTTTACACTGGTATTGATTTTTATATATTGATACAAATTTAAGGTTATTTTTGTTATTATAGAATATTGTATATATGTTTCTATTATTGCTTATGTAATTGTACCCATGGAACTCATTTAAAAATGTAATCTTGAAATCTATTATGATCAACCATTTAGGACAGTTAAGATAAACAGCTTGGTAGTGTGTCATTTGCAACAATCAAACTTGTCTTTATATTAGGTATGTTTTCAAGATCAAAATAAACAAATGGTCTCTAGATACTTCAGAGACATACAGAATAGGCCTTTAAATGCTTTAATAACATATTTTTCATGACAGTAAGACATGTCTACTCCTGTCAGCATCAACTTACTTAAAAAAAGGAAAAAAACTATTTAAAAAATGTCAACATGAAGCTTGCTTTTATTGTAGCAATGTTAGCCATTGGGCAACGAATTGTCCTTGCCTTGACTGTTGATAGTCTGCTCTCCAAATTTGACAATTAGGACACAAAGAAGGTAACAACCAAACTCTGCTAAGTCAAAGTAAGACAGCCCTTCAAAAGTTTCTTACTACACAACATAGTTTGTCAGATATTCTAAGACTGTATGCTGAATATATATGCCCGACTTTGCAGAAGAACCTTGGGTGACTGTCTAGGAAACCAGCTATTTCTGTCATTTCTAATGTTTTTGGCTCTGTATTTTTTGTTTAATCAGGTGATATCATATACTTCTATGGTTTTGAACGGTATTAAACACAAGATACTTACAATTATACTTTTGTGGAATATTTGTATATTGTGTGAAGACATGTTGCCATCCTTGGCATAATAAAAATCAGAAGGGCCAAAAGATAGGCAAGCGAGATAAATAAAATTTTTGAGATGAGAGAGAAACAGAATCAAGGTGTCAGGTAGATGACAATGGAAAATAATCAGCTATATGTAACAGAAGGAAGAAGTTTTAGTATATTATTTTAAGGTATGCTAATTTTGTTCGTGTTGTGTTTATTGAACTATGTGAAGCAGTGTTACTTTTCCTGTCTAAAATCTGAACTAAACAGACAATAGCAAAGCAGGAAAAAGAATAGGTGGGATTGGCAGGCAGGATGTATAGAAAAAGAAATCTGGGTGGAAAAAGGAGAAAGAGAAACGAGGATTCCAGGTGACAGCCACCCAGCTACATACCAAGTTACTGAGTAAGAGTTACAGAAATAAGAGAATGGGAAAATCCCAGAAGTGGAAGGTAGATGAGATAATTTAAGAAAAGCTGGCAAGAAAGAATATAAGGTAAGGAAAAACATTTATAATTAAGAATAAGTGTCCATGTGTGATTTATTTGGGAGCTGGATGGTAAGTCCCCCCCAAAAGAGCAAAATTAAACAATGACAGACAGGTAATTGAGCTATATGATGAAATGTTTATTAATAGTAAAAGGTCAATTAAATTATAGGAGCTAGTTAGAAAACTGCCTAAGTTAAGACCAAGCTTTTATAGTTAATAGTAAATCTCTGTGTTGTTATTTTTAATCTGGAAGCCCCCCAAAAATGTGACTACGATTCTGTAATATTTTCCAATTTTTTTGTGCATGCAGAGTTCTGTAAGCTACCTTTGTCATATCTTTTGGCACTATGCGATCTAGATTCCTTCATAAATTAGGAGAGAGTTACAAGTATGACAGAGGAGACAACGTGACAGTTGTTGATGTTCTTGGATCTGCTAGATACGAAAAAGTCAGGAGTCTAGATTCTTTTATTTAAGTTAAATTTCTCTTGCATAATTTGGGATTTCTTCCCATTTTTCTTTCCCATGTTGTGTTAAAATAATTTTAACCCTTCCTAGTTACTACCATTCTCTATAACTTCTAACAAGTTCAAAATTTGAAAATATTTTCAATGTTTTCTAAATTCTATATTACATGTAAGCATTTGCTTGAATGTATATCTGCCTAAAATATGTATGCCTGATATCCACAGAGCCAAAAATGTGTATGAGATTCCATATAATTAGAGTTACAGGGGAATTTTCTTGCTTTGTGGATGCTGAGAATTGATGCAAAGCCTTCTAAAAGACCATACAGTGGATTTACTTATTGATCCATCCCGTTCAACAAAATTAAACATTTTTTATTGTATTGTTAATTATTTAGCAAAGCTCTATGTTAATATATATCATTAAACATTTAAAAACATACTAAGTCAATTAACATTTTTTAAAAAATATTCTTATAATGCAATACAATAGATTTTGTGAGTGAACTGGGGGTTTGTAGGGATGAGAACAGTAGTGATCAGGTAGGAGACTAGGGGATGACGGAAGAGAATACTGGGGGATGTGACTGTAATTGCAAAGTATTTGGAGTTCACAGTGGAAATCTAGTGTAGTAGAAATTCCTTGTAATTTATGAATGTAACCATAAAAATGACTCCTTGTTATAGGGGACATGGGGTCTGACCTGGCCATTTTCAAAACTAGACAATGCTTCCAATAGTGGAAAGAGTACAAATATCCAGTCATAAAACCTTCAGCTTACTATTTGTCCTTTCTGCAAAAAGTACTGTTGTAATGGTAGTGCAGAACTTGTGGAAGTTGGCAACCAATGACAGATCCAACTTGAGGACTAGGTCATGATGGAGATCCTACACCTGACACTGCTTGTGTGAATAAGAACTAGTGCCTGGATAGTCCAGATACCTAAGATAGAAGCAGACACCACTGACAAAAATGTCAATGAAATTATTTCTAAAATATCTACTATACCCATGGATTGGTACCTATCCTTGATATCATCAGAGAAATCCAGGAAGCCTTATCCAACAACTTATGTGAACAGAGACACAGCCAAACATTAGGTAGAGCTCAGGAAACCCTGTAGAAAAGGAGAGAAAGGACTGTAAGTGTCATATGGTTCCGGAAACCAGTAGAACAGGGCTCACAAAATCAACAAAGCAAGGCTCACGATGACTAAAACTGCATTCATGGAGCATGCATGAGTCTAAGCTAGGTCCTCAGTATAAGTTACTGTTGTGTAGCTTGGTGTTCCTATGTGACATCTAACATTGGAATTTGGAGATGTCTTTGAAGTTTTTTGCCTAATCTTGTGACCCATTTCTTCTTTCTGGGTTGTCTTATTCAGCCTGAATATGAGGATTTGTGCCTATTTTATTGTAACAAGTTATGCCATGTTCTGTTGCTATCCAGAGGAACCTGGCTCATCTTTGAAAGGAAATGGAGAAATAGTGGATCAGGGAGAGTGGAGAAAAAAAGTGCAGTTGGAATGTAAGGTCTGAGGGAAGAACAAATAAATTTTCGAACACTTAAAATATAGTATGACATTTATTATGTAAACATGTCATACTTTATTAAATACTGATAAGTAAGCTATTGAAAATTGTATATATATATATATATATATATATATCTTACTAAATAGAGCTATTTTTTTGAAACTGTGGAGAAGGCATCCTAAATCATGATATTTATATTAAGATACAGATTGTTATGCAAAACTGAGTAGACTAAATTAGCAGTAAATAAATACACTAAACCTTATTATGAGAGATAATAGTTTA
>PVIH01020395.1:0-32538 GCA_004025045.1 Sigmodon hispidus | reverse complement strand
CCTATTATTCTCAAATTGGGTCTTTTCATGGTGTCCCAGATTTCCTGAACATTTTGAGTTATGGCTTTTTTAGTTTTACTATTTTCTTTGACTGATATATCTATTTGAGCTACTGAGTCTTCCACATCAGAGATCCTATCTTCCATCTCTTGAACTCTGTTTGTTATGCTTGTATCTGTAGTTCCAGCTTTTTTCTTCATGGTTTCTATTTCCATTTTTGTCTCATTTTGTGCCTTTTTTATTGCTTCTATTTCAGCTTCTATTTCAGCTTCTATTTCAGCTTTTATTTCAGCTTTTATTTCAGCTTTTGTTTCAGCTTTTATTTCAGCTTTTAGTTCCTGGCATGTTTCTTTCATAGATTTGTTCATCTCTTCCAATTTTTTGTTTGTATTTTCTCCTATTTCTTTAAGGCTTTTTTTCATATCTTCTTTGAGAGCTTCGATGAACATCAAAAAAGAATTTTTGGTGTTGCTTCCTTCTGTTTCCTCTTCATTGCTCAGTTTATGTCTTGTATTTTTAGGATCGCCATTCTCTTCTGGAGTTACCATGTTGTCCTTTGTAGTATTATGTAATTTTTTGCACTGGCGTTTGCCCATGGCTTCAATGGTTCACGATTAGATGGGTCCTGGTCAGCTGTGGCACTCGGGTTTGTATGCCTCCTGTCACCTTTCTGTTCAGGGTCTGATTTTGTCTTTCAGAGACCCCTGCAGTTTTTGGTTCGCTCAGTTCGAGGTCGTGGCGGGGTTTCCCTCAGCAGGAGATGTGGATGTGGTCAGGGACAGAGTTTACCTGCCCCTGCTCCAGAGAGCGCTGGGCTTCTGCAGCCAGCACTGGGTCCCGGGAGGTGAACCGGAAGCAATGGGCTAGGAACATATTTAAAGAAGCACTGATAAGGTAGCTAGAGAACACCTCATAAAAGCAGACTATGTATATGAAACATTATAACTGTCAAACTGAGAATGGAATTCCTTTAGGTCTCATGCTGGACCTCCATGAAATTTTTCCAAAGTTATTCAATCTCAGCCAAAAATAATGTTGAGTTTAGCCTCTTGAGCTTAGTAGCAAGATGTCATGCAATAGTTTGACTTTAACATCACTATGGTTGCTGTAATAACAATGACAACTGCCAATTAAGTATATTTTTATTTTACATCACAGCATATTTTTATTCCACATCACATTCTACAACATAACAATTACAGCTGCTAATTAAGTATATTTTTGTTCTACATCACAGAATAAGCAAAAGGTTGAATTTAGAAAGGTAAACTAAGTGCCATTTAGTTAACCTCCATGGAGCAAACATCTAGTTACTACTTATAGTAAGTCACTTTGAGTCATGATCCTGATGATGTATCATCAAACAGAATCTAGTTTTTATCTTTATCTTTCATTTTCTTTTTTATTATCTAAAAAGAACAAATCATTAACATATAGAAGAATTAACTCCCTAGTGTTTATAAGTCCTTAAAATCATGTATACAAGATTTTCAGAGTTCTGATAATTAATTATCTACATTAATTATTCACTGTCCAATATATTGACCTATCAAGGATTAACACTATTACATATACCAACCCTGCATGCAATAATTATTTGTACAACACATGCTCTTTAATTTTGTTTTTGTTTTTTAAATATATACTGGCTATCACAAAGATCAAAGTAGGGTGATTATTAAGCATATATGAAATTAAGGATCTATTTTCTACCAGTTATTTTATTAAAAAGTCCATAAAATTATTTCCAAGTATAAGTAAATCTAACCAAATCAGTCTTAACATATTTTAAAATTAAGTTTTTATTTAAATTTGAATAGGATTAAATAATATCACATAAAACATGCTACAAACATGAAAACTAAACAAAATTTCTGTATGTGGTAATTGCATCTGGGTATAACTGCTAAGGAGAAGAAAATAAATTCTTGCACACAAATGGTTTTCAGAAATGCATACTGTTCTGTTTTGGCAGTTATGCAATATTCTTATATACTTGATATTTTACATTATTTCTTCATGTTTATTTTTTTCTTTTGAAGACTGAGTAATGAAACATAGACCTGTTTCTATGGTAGGCAATGTCTCTACTACTGACTCACATGCTCTGACCCTTTTCTTTATTTTTTTTATGTTATTATGGTATTTTGAAATTCCACCTTATTTTTGATATTTGGTACAATCATTCTCATCCCAGAATTATTTCTGTGATTCTACTTATTTTGCTACTGAATACTGTGCTTTCAAAGTTGTGTGATTTATTCTCCCAGGTTTAATCTCCCAGTCTGATCCTGAGCTGTACAACAGAACACCAGTAGGAGCCCTCCCTGTCTCACAGTTCTTATCTCTTGTTGATGCTATGGATCTTCTTCCTCTATCCTCCTTCCATTTGTTTTATCCAAAATCCTAATTCTAGTAGGCAACCTCTGCTACTCAAAGAGTCTCTCGAAACAGGAAAGCAGTAAGCTGAAGGCAAATATACACCTCTCTTCTGCTCCTCCTGATCTATTTGCAGTCTCATCACCAACATTGTAGCAGAGAACTTTCTGCAGTCTCTGTGGTTCTATCCTCAACAGATCACAAAGATCTCCTTCAGTATTCTTTGCCTTAAAGCAGTCTAGCATCCAAAACTCCAACATCAGCAGCCATTTACTGTGAAGATACCAGCTGAGCAGTCCAAGAAAACAAGCTAACTTAAAACCTTTGACAATGCCTCCATAGCGCCAAACCCAATTCTCCATTCTCATCCTTATCTCTGCAACACCTATTGCAGACTTCCTTGCCCCAACATTCATATCTCCTGTGGATCTCAGGGACATTCTCCTCTATTTTCCTTCTCCCCACTTGTTGCTTTACCACAGTCCCCACTCCAGGAGGCATTCCTTGCCAAGCCAGAGATAACTCTGCCCGGCGAAGAAGGTGGGCTGCTTGTACATATTATCTCTCCTTCAAATCCTCTAGATCCCATCACTCAGTCTCACCATAATGCTATAATAGACCCTATCTCTTTGTTCAACTATCTCTTCCCATTCCAAAAAGAGGAAATAAACAAGTCCTTGTTTACCATTGTGTTTTTCTCACACGTGTGATCCTCTTCATACCCCTGCACTAACATTAATCCTAATAATCATTTCCCAATACCCTGAAACCTATTCATCTGAAAACTCAGTAGACGCAACTATCAAGTCCAGGAAAAAGTTTATAGCAGGTACCACAGAGACTTCAAACTCCCTGAAAATCTACAAAGAAAAAGGAAATCAGAGAGTAAAATCTCCACCTGACAAGGACAAACAAATAATTCAGCATCCAAAACTATAATCATCTCTATCTATTCCAGATGCCTATATTTCAGCATAAAGAGACAATTACAGTCAAGACAATGTGTCTCAACAGCAGCCCTGAATATTCACATGTAGCTGAAACACAAGAAAAAGACCTTAAATCTACCTGTATGAATATAGTAGAGGTCCTCAAAGAGGAAATAAATAAAACCTAAAAGAAATGCTGAAAAACACAAACAATGAAGGAAATTAAAAGATCTCTTAAAGAAATTCAAGAAAACACCAAGCCTCAATGGTAGAAAAAAATACCTGCAGCTTCTTTCTGCTCCCTGTGTTTCCCCAGATCCAATACCACAGTCTCATCCCTTCCTTTGCCCCAGTACAACTGTGGAAGTCTTCCCTGTTCCCATTTCCTGTGGATCCTATCTATCTTCCCCTTCTAACCTACTTTCTCTCACTCAATGCTTTGACCCTGCTTCCAAACCAAGGTAAACACTGCCTGACTCTTTTTCTTTTAGAATGGATTAGTCTCTTGTAGCTCAGAATGGCCTTGAACTAACAGAGATCTGTCTGCCTCTGTCTCCTGAGTACTAAGATTAAAGATGTGTATCATAATTACTTGACCTCCATGGCTAACTCTGTGGCTGGCTCTGTCCTCTGAGCTTTATTTCTTAAATTACAAACAATATATCACTACACACCAAAGCAAAAACAATGCTAAAATGCTAGGAGTCAATATGAAATTGAAAAAAAATTGTTTGGTCTTTGCAGGGTACACACACAGAATAATGGGGTGCAAAACCACAGTCTAAAACCAGAACCAAAAACTAATTAGCTGGCCCTGACCACAGCCAGAGTTTTGGATTCTGTGACTGTGACCACTTGAGGATTATGATCCTCTTTTTAACGTAAGAAATAAGCATTAAGCATCAACAAAAGAGTTTTCACAATATTGAACTTAGATATTTAGATAAAAGTTGTAATTTAAGATATATAATCTCCCATTAAGAAGGTTTCTAGAAGGGTTCAGCTAACTGATATTTGTATGACCCTGTAGTTTTTCCTGACACATATGGTTTAAAACAGCTGAGGTCAAATAGGAATTAAAATAACAAAAGGATCTAAAGGGTGGGCTCATGTGCTCAGATATAAATTCTAAGTGTATAAGGTTAAAAAGTCTATTAGTCAGTAAAACGGTTAAAAAGTCTATTAGTCAGTAAAACTATGAATGAGCTAAGGCTTTCTTTATCCTTTCATTGTTTTCATATGGGTTCCTGTGCTGCCGTATTTTGTTTTCTTTCCCTTCATGGCGAGGGAGAACTTAGTTGCTGGATTAATCTGCATAAGGAATACATATGGCATTTATGGCCAGATCACTTTGGCTAAGATGTTGTTAAAAGAGCTTGTTTAGATTTAAGAATTATACCTAGTCTGTAGGACACAGAGAAATTTAAGCTTAATTTTCACAAGAAATGGAACATGGCACCTTCTAGGCCCTCTGGCTATGGCATCAGTGGATTAGTGAGTTTACTTTCTATCTGGAAAATGAAAAGTAGCTAATTCTACTCCTCCCTATCTCACAAGCAGTAAATCTCTAAGCTAAGAACCTGTTTTAACAAACTAAGGTAAACATAAGTACAAGAATTTTAAGAATTTAAGATTAGTATGGTTAGTTTGTCTTACCTGCATACCAGGTGATCTTCAGGGCATTCCTGTGTCCCAGGAACTTACAGGCTATTGTCAAATTAAATACTTTTGTCTGGATACCAATGCTGGCCAAATGTCTGCTAAATAAAGATAACTACAGGAAGACAGACTCTCATACTATGTTGGAAAAAGGAACAAAGACTTGATTGTAGGGAAAAAGTCTTTGCCTACATGACTGTTTTCACACATACCTAGGGGGAGTGATCAGTAAGTCTCAAATGCATATTCCTATCTTTTTCTTACATTCCTTGACTCTTTATTTTCCACTTATCTGTTAAAAAGGTTATAGACATTGACATTGAACATATAAACATAATTAATATTGTCATTTGCAATTTAATTTGGCATGTGTGATGATTTGAATAGAAAATGTTCCCCAAGGCCTACATTTAAAGCACTTGTTTGCCAGTTGTTGATTCTTTAGGGGGGATTTTAGGTGGTAGAAATATACTGGGGAAGTTCATCAGTGGGGGCAGAGTCTAAGTTTATATTCTTATCCCACTCACAGGCAACCTACTTCTGCCTATAGCTATAGACATGATCTCTGAGCTTTGTGCCCCATCATCATTTTCCCTGCTTGATATTATGTCTTTCAGGCAAAGTAGATTCTTAGTACTCTAGAACTATAAACCTAAGTAAACTCTTAAGTTGTCTTGGTCATATTTTATCACAACTACACAAAGTATGTAATAAAAAATTTGGTGATGGAGTGTGGGCTGTTGTAAAGACTATCACTATGTGTTTTGGAGGCATGTAGAAAAATTTGGAAATTTGAACGATGAAAGTGGTTACACACCACAAGCAGAGCTTATATGAACATGTCAGTAAATGCTAAGAAGACAGAAGTACAAGTAATATGGATGGCTGAGACCCAGCTTAAAAGACTTGAAAGGGAAACATATCAGGAGCAAGTAGACTAGAGACATTTCTCTTGATAATTTGGCAAACAAAACAAAGACACATGGTTGTTTTCTGACATACCCTTAAGAACTTGATTGTTTGACGCTAAACTGAAAACTAATAAACTAAATTTTTGGTGTAAAAACTTCAAGTTGACATAACAGTGAATCTGAGTTTCTGTTATTTGACTTAATGTTTAAGGCGAGTCAATAATGAAAAAGAACAAAGGGAGCAGAAAAAACATAAAATGTACAGTTTGGATAGGAAAAGAGTGCTAAGATGTCAAGGCTTGTGCTAAAACTGAGTATGTAATTATTAAAGAGATTAGCACAGTCAAAGATGGACTTAAAAGAAAAGTGCCTTCAGGGCATGACTTCATCCAG
Source organism: Sigmodon hispidus (assembly GCA_004025045.1). Lineage (NCBI taxonomy): Eukaryota > Metazoa > Chordata > Mammalia > Rodentia > Cricetidae > Sigmodon > Sigmodon hispidus. The sequence continues at coordinate 26,267 of PVIH01020395.1, read as the reverse complement.
CTATGTTTCCAATGTCAGAATTTTTTGTTCCTAGAAAGTAAATGATTTTTTTTAAAGCTGCTGGTAATGTGATTCAAAAATTTCACTGAGTAACATAAGCTCTCACCCAGATTGGCAGTTCATGTTACTTGCTTCACACATATAAAGAATGTAGAAGGGAAGTGGTCATAGAATGTTCCATTGTAGTTTCAGACAACAAAAGAGGTCTAAAAGCAAGTGGCAGGGAAGTCCCTGCATGAAGGCCTTGAGAGTGCATGTGGTGGCTCTGAAAAGCCCTGTCATGAATCTGTGAAAGTGAAGAATGAGTTATAATAGAGGCATGAAGATTTTGGAAATGCTAAGGCTATAGGATATTTGAATATTAAATTCATGTTAAAAGTAAAAATATGGGGATTTTAACTGAACTAAATACATTTGCATTATGAGCAGTCCATCAGCCTTTTGGAGTCAGAATATGGCATATGATAGCTTGAATGAGAAATAGTTTTAAGATTTGAACTTTTGGCATCTGTTATTGGTATATTCGCAGGGAAGGTTTAGGCTCTGAAACCTTGCTTTAAGAATTCTGTCACTTCTCTCTTCTCCCCATCACCATATCTCCTCCCCAGCAAGGACAGGAGGTCCCAAGGTTGCAAGGTGGATGGAGGGGCAAGAGGGGGAAGGGAGTTTGAACAAAAGGATACATGAATAAGACATTAGACTTTATTATTATTATTATTATTAATAATAATAATAATAACAAAGAATTCTGTCACTGAAAGGATGATGACTTTACCAACTCACCCACTTCATGTTTGCTCTTCTTTCTTCCTATGGTTGCATATGGGATAACTGAGTTTTCTTCTCCTACTGGCATGTCTGCTGCTTGCTGTCATGCCCCCTTGCCATCACTCTGGAACAAGTGCATATTTTCTTTTATACAGTAGTTTTGACTATAGAAGTTCATATAGCATGTTTGTAAGGTGGGATTGGATCACATTGTAAATGACCTCCTTACTACGTCTTGTTTGGTGTAAATTTTGATGAAGGCAAGTAGAAGTTACAGACACTGAAAAGTTTTCTCATTTCTTTCCTTTTCATGTACAATATTTTCTTATTGTGGAAACCATAAACAGAGAATACATGACTAACCACACTTTTTTGACTTTGAAACCCTTATTTGTCATGGAAAGTCATTTCCTCCTCTCAGTGCACACAAAATTTTGTCAACACACATGAAATCACAAACAATCAATAATCTCACAGAAGAACACCCCAGAGAAAGGAAATACAAACAAGTTACCACCAAAAATAGCAGGAAATATCAACCACTGGTCACTAATATCCCTTAATATCAATGGACTCAACTAACCTATAAGGAGACACACATTAACAAGATGGATACAAAAACAGAAACCATCCTTCTGTTGCCTACAAGAAACACACATCAACCACAAAAACAGACACAGGACAGGTTCAGAGTAAAGGGTTGGGAAAAGATTTTTCAGTCAAATAGTCCTAAGAAACATGCTGGGGTTGCCATCCTAATATCTAACAAAGTACACTTTAAGCTAAAAGCAACTAAAAGGGACCAAGATGGTCATTACTTATTCATCACAGAAAATATTGGTCAAGAGATTTCAATCCTGAGTATTTATGCCCCTAACATAAGGGCAACTACCTATGTAAAAGAAACACTGCTAAAGCTCAAATCCCACATCATTTCTCACACCCTAATAGAGGGATACTTCAATACCCTAACTTTGACTCCTGTATAGGTCAAGCAGAAAGAGACTCAACAGAGAAATAAGGAGTCTAATAGAGGTTATGATGCAAATGGATTTAATAGATGTCTACAGAAGCTTCCATCCAAATACAAAGGAATAAACATATTTCTCAGCTCCTCATGGAACTTTCTCAAAAATTGACCCCATAATTGGTCATAAAGCAAATATCAGCTGATACAAAAAATGAAAATAATCCCTTGTAACATATCGGAACACCAGGCCATAAAATTAGAGTTCAACAACATCAAAAATCAAAGAAAGACTACCTACTCATGGAAACTAAACATCATTCAGCTGAACCACCTCTGGGTCAAGGAAAAAATTAAAAAAGAAATCAAAGTCTTCCTAGAATTTACAGAAAATGAATCTACAACGTGCCCAAAATTTGGGACACAATGAAAGCAGTCTTAAGAGGAAAATTTATAGCACTAGATGCCTATATGAAAAGCCTAGAGAAATCACACACTAGAGAACTAACAGCATAACTGAAGGCATTAGAACAATTAGAAGCAAACTCATCTAGAAGGAAGACGATAGGAAATAATCAAACTTAGAGCTGAAATCAATATAATTGAAACAAAAAGAGCAATACAAAGAATCAATGATTCAAAGAGTTTGTTCTTTGAGAAAGTCAGCAAGACAGACAAGTCCTTATCCAAACTAATCAAAAAGCAGAGAGAGAGGGTCCAATTCAACAAAATCAGAAATAAAAAGGGGGACATAACAACAGAACCCCAGGAAATCCAGAGAATTATCAGATCATACTTTGAAAAATCTGTATTCCACAAAAATGGAAAACCTAGAAGAAATGGACAGCTTTCTGGACAGGTACAATTTACCAAAATTAAATGAAGAACAGATTAATTACCTAAACAGGCCTATAACCCTTAAGAAATTGAAGCTGTCATTAAAAACCTCCTCAAAAATAAAAGCCCTGGTCCAGATGGTTTCATTGCAGAATTCTACCAGACATTCAAAGAAGAATTGCTACCAGGTTTTAACTTTGTTAAAAGGATCACTTAGAATTCTGATTGTGGAAATTATCATTGTGATGGGTACAAGAGTGAGTGTGGCTTAATAAATTATTTTTCTATAAGTATTAGAATAAAGTATTTTACCACTTTGCCTAGAGTTATTATTAGAATATGTATTTTTAGCCTATTCTTGTCCCCAGTCACATGACAACCCTATGAAATTAAAAGGACATAAGATAGGAACAAAACAATCCAACAAAGAGAAAAAGCATAATCCTGAAGATGGTAAATGGGAGAAGAAGTACTAATGAGATCAATAAGCTATCAGTGTTTCTAATCTCAGCTTTCTACATTGTCAAAGTTGGTCTTGTGCGCACAGAACAATTACTTTCTTGCAAAATAGTTTTATTTTTTTGGGGTCCCAATCTAATTTTAATGTACATTAAATTAAACTTTCCTGAATTTTAGCTTCATCCCATCATATTTTGCTGTCTGAATTTATCATGCTTCAGTCTGTATACAATCAGAAATTTTTCAGCTTACATTACTTTCATTTTTATTATTAAATATTTCAGACACACAACATAGGCAATAATTTATGACTGAATTAATAATAAACTTGCACTAGTATAAGTGTTGTTCAACATTAGAAGACAGACTAAAATAGGGATTCTACTAATGAATGATGTTCTCAAAGTATAATGATATCACAGGGACCATTATTCTAGTGAATTTCCACATAAAAATGTATTATTTCTATTACTAAAATTTTTACCTTTTTCTTAAATTTTTAAATAAAGATAAATCTGGAAACTTGGGTGAAACAGATTTACCCTTAAGGAGATGACCTGGTAAAAAATTTTCTTCACACTTTAGAAAGCATGTAAAAGTAGTTTGTATTCACAAATGTACACAGAATGCAAAATGTCTAAGATAAAATACCAGTTATTAGAAGGAAGGACCTGCTTTAAAAAATACAATAATAATTTTCTTATGGAAAGGGCAGGACAATCAAATATTATCCAGAAAAAAATCAAATGATAAGGAACTTGATGAGCTATAAAAGGAGAGAGTTCTTGCAAAACTGAATCACCAAAGTTGTTGCTACAACTTATCATTCACTTATGATAAACATAGGTATGTGCTTTCTGTATTTTGATGAAGAAAAATAAAATATTAGATTTCTTATGTTCTATGGAATAGATGTTCTTTTTAGAATATTTATGAATGTCATGCTCAAATTTATTGGATGAAATAACATCAAAATCTCTTCTGTGAAACTAGGAAATGATAAACATATTTCTGTTACATAGATGAGAAAAGAATTAATTATACCTTCTCTCTTTCTTTCCAGGCTGTCTAATACATCAAATGCTATTTACAGTATTAGTTTACTATATCAGCTATATGAATCAAAGGAAACAATTATTTTCTTTAATGAAAGACTAATGATGACAAGATGTTCCATTTGTGAATTATTGAGCAATTTGGGTCATTAAAAATAGTGTTATTTTGTAACAGCAAAGCAATTGTTCTAGCTTTAGCATTTTAAATACAGATGTCTTAAATCATGAGATCTTCATTATTGTAAAAAATATAAGCACCTCATTCTATAACTAATTAGAGAAAAGGATATAAGATTGCAGTTATTTATTAGCATATTAAAAGATTATTTAAAGTTTATTTCTGTCAAATGTATTAAACTTCATCAGAGAACTACACAAATAAGGTGACCAAACAAGAATAAAGAATTAATATTTTTCTATCTAACTCTTGTTTTTTTTTGTGTTAATTCCACACTTCACAAGGCATGTAATTTCCTTTCAGGCAGAGGGAAAATATAATAAAATTAGCCTACCAGAAAGAGTATATGAAAATAAGTGAGAGCTGTACCTTGATACTCACAGGGAAATATATTTTATGAACCTATGTTTACAATTTGGTAGAAAACACTTTAAATTTGCATGATTGTAGTGACTGAGTTTTACATAACATTTATTTCAAATCTATTAGTTCATTAAGTGTGCTAGAACTCACATAAATGTTCCAATTCAATATAAAATTCTCAGTCAACACAACAATAAGAAGCCTACAAAAAACTCAAATTGTTTTCATTCCTTAAATATATTAGTTTGTAAAAATTAATTTTAGTTCCAGTGCTAGTGTGAATAAATCTATATTTCTGTTATTTGGAGTAAATAATGTACTAACATTTTGGTGAGAAACAGTTGTATGCTTGCTTTAAGTGGTGGTAAATTTGTTTATTTTTATTTGAATAATGATAAAATGTCAGTTGAACTAAGAAGTGGATAGCAATATTATTATTTGAAGATTAGTTCTAGGAAGAAGAGAAAGTTTCTAGGGTGTCTCTTAGGATTCACTTTATAGCATATTAGACCAAATAAGATCTCAATTTCTAGTAAATCTGAAGCACATCGACTTTGATCAAAACAACTTTAATATTTCTTTGTCAGTAAAAAATCAAACTGAAATATTTATTTATCAAGGCAAAATTTCCAAAGTCTAACTCTACTGAAAAAAGCAATAAATTACAGTAAATGTATTTTATAGCAGTTCACAAGATAAACTGAGGTGTTTATTGTTTCCTATACAGGGATTCCTGTCTATAGAATTTAGGATGTTTAGAGATAATATCTATACTATTTTTATCTACTGTAGATATCAGCATGTTACAATTGTTTTCACCAAACTTAAATATTTGAATCACTTGTGTTTTGAAAGCTTAAAAAATTAAGTAATGAAATTTGTGTGTTATATCATAATTAAAGGGTCCTTTTAAAAACCCAGTATTATGAAATACTGTTTCATTCCATTCCTAATTGTCTCAGAGACTAAACTAAGATATCTTTTTCACAGGAAAAGTAGACTATCTTTTGAAACTTAGCATGACTTTGTTAAAAAATTAACCAATCAAATATGCAATAACCCTGCATATATAAAACTTAAAAAGACAAAATTTACTTTATGAATGACATTTTCTAACTGAATAACTTAGAATGTTATATAAATTTTGGAAAATGTAAACATATTGGTAGCATATGAAATATACTCAGTATGACATGTTTAATTGATCTTTGCCATTGTTTGGTAGACATAGTGAGCTAGCATCTAAATGTCTAAAGAAATCTCTGTCCATTATATTTTAAATTTCTTTATACTTTTCAAACTTAGTTATTATATAATGTGAACGAGTGTAATATTTTATATTTTATAAACATACTAAGACATAATTTACAAATAAATGTATGAAAGCAGTCACTTACATTTTTTTCTAACATATCTGATGATGAATACAAGGAGACATTTTCTCACTTCATCAAATGAAATACTCTTTGACAGACTTTTGAATTATTTCAAGTTAAACATTATTGTTTTAATTTTTGTAAGTAATTGTAACAAAATTTAAAATGCTTCACAATCTGAAACAGTGTATTGGTCTGTCAAGATTTGGAAGCCACAGTGTATCCAAGGAGACCTGGACATTAACCTAAAAAGCCTTAAGGCAGCTAGGGCAAAAAAACACCATGGTTCTCTATAGATGTGTTCTTGATTTGCTCTGAAAATATATTGTTGAGAATGTTCATTTCTGTATTCATAACAGTTATTAAATGTATTTTACAAGTATTATCTATTTTTTGAGTATTAAGGTTTGCATTCCTTGTATTAATGTCGTGAAACAATAGAAAATATTCCTTCTACATATATCTTCAAGAATTATTTGATGCATATTTGTGATAGTGATAGTTATTCTTAGAAAATCTGATAGAATTCTGGCCTTAACCTATCTGTTCCTATTCCATGTTGAGTTGGGAAAGTTCTTACTGCTGCTACTAATTCATGGTAGCTATAGACTTATTATAAATTATATAATTAAGTTGTTCTAACTTCTGTGATTTATTATATTATGTATATATATGTATATATATAAATAATTATTTTAAGTTAATTGGTTTGGTAGATTACAGATATTTAAAATATCTTTTTAATTTTTTAGATTTTTTTGGCATCTCTTTTTTAATTTTAATTTTATTATGATTAAAGTCATACTTTTTATCCGTGTATATCCTTGTTAAGGGTCCCTTTCCCCTCCCACGCATTCCAGGCACTCTCTCTCCTCCACATTTCTTTATCTCCTCCTCAACAAGGGCAGCAGTTCCCAAGGTCCCAGTATGGCTTATTTCAGCATCCACTCCTGGCAGATCCAGTTTCCTCACCCCAAAATCAATACTGGTATTTCTCTAGAAGGAGTGGGAGCCAACGTTCTAGTCCAAGGTGTTTCAGATCCCAAGCTGTACAGTGGTTGTGGTTTGCAGCTTAGAAAAGTTTTGCTTTTTGCTTTTCTGTTTAGAGTCCACAAATGAGTGAGTGCATCCCCTGCTTATCTTTATGGGATTGTGATACCTCGCTCAGAAGGATATTCTCCAAATTCATCCATTTGCCTGCAAATTTTAGGATATCATTTTTTTCTTACTGTCGAGTAGTACTCCATTGTGTAGATGTCCCACAGTTTGTTAAGCCATTCTTCAGTTGAAGAGCATCTAGGTTGTTTCCAGGTTCTTGCTATTACGAATAATCCTGCTAAGAACATAGTTGAGCTAATGCTTTTGGAGTGTGAATGTGCTTCTTTAGGGTATATACCCAGAAGTGGTAGTGTTGGATCCTTGGGGAGATGTATTCCCAGTTTTCTGAGAAAGGGGAAATGTATTCCCAGTTTTCTGAGAAATCACCATACTATATTCCTGAGTGGCTGAAGAAGCTTACACTCCCACCAACAATGGAGGAGTATTCTCCTTGATCTGCAACCTATCCAGCATATAATGTCATCTGTGTCTTTTATCTTAGCCAATCTGATAGGGGTCTTATGGTATCTCAAAGTTGTTTTGATTTGGATTTCTCGGATGGCTAAAGATGTAGAGCACTTTTTCAAGTGCCTTTCAGCCATTTGTAGTTCTGCTGAGAAATCCCTTTTTAGTTCTGAACCCCATTTTTTGATTGGGTTATTCAAGGTATTGGGCTCTAGTTTCTTGAGTTTTCTATATGTTTTAGAGATCAGTGCTCTGTCACTTGTATGGTTGATGAAAACATTTTCCCATTCTGTAGGCTGTCGTTTTGTCTTATTGGCTGTTTCCTTGACTTTACCGAAGTCTCTCAGTTTCAGGAGGTCCCACTTATTGATTGTTGTTCTTAGTGTCTGTACCACTGGTGTTATATTTAGAAAGTAGTTACCTGTGTCAATTCATTGGAGGGTGTTGTTGAGAATTTTAGCATCAATATCCATGAGGAAATTTGGTCTGTAATTCTCCTTCTTTGTTTACTCTTCGAGTGGCTTGGGTGTTAGGGTATTTTGGCCCCATAAAAGGAATTTGACAATATTCCTTCAGTTTCAAATGTGTGAATTATTTTGAGGAGTAATGGCAGTAATTCTTCTTTGAATGTCTGGTAGAATTCTGCATTGAAACCATCTGGACCTGGACTTTTAATTGGGTGGAGGCTTTTAATGACAGCTTCAATTTCCTTTAGGGTTACAGGTCTGGGTTGTTTAGGTAATTAATCTGGTCTTCATTTAATTTTGGTAAGTGGTATGTGTCCAAATAGCTGTCCACTTCTTCCATGTTTTCTATTTTTGTGGAATATAGATTTTCAAAGTATGACCTGATAATTCTCTGGATTTCATTGGGTGTTTGTTTTTATGACCTCCTTTTCATTTCTGATTTTGTTGATTTCAATACTCTCTGCTTTTTTTTACTTTGGATAAGGGTTTATCTATCTTGTTGACTTTCTCAAAGAACCAACTCTTTGATTCATTGGTTCTTGTATTGTCCTTTTTGTTTCAATTGTATTGATTTCAGCTGAGTTTGATTATTTCCTGCTGTTTACCTCTTTTTGGTGAGTTTTATAATTGTTCTAATGCTTTCAACTGTGCTGTTAATTCTTTTTTAATTAATTAATTTAATTTTTAAGGATTAAACACAAATGGCAAATTCTTAACGAAATTAAACAAAAAAAATGAAGACCTACTTCAATAAAACTAGAAATTGAAAGGCAATCATTATTACAAATATGAATGAAATTCCAGAAAATCATAAAGACATGCACTATAAATTTGGATTGATAAATTGAATATTCAGAAAAAACTGATGAGTTTTTAGATATCAAAATTAAGCCTAAATTCATCAAGTGACTTTAATAAATGCATACTATGTAACCTTGAAATACTCGAAATACTAATGAAATTTCTATACTAAAAATAAAATAAACAGGAGTAACAGAGACAAACACAAGAATAGATGAACTTTCTATAGAATTCTCTGATTGATAAAACTAAGACAAATACATATCATATAATTCCATAAAACTTAAAAAATAACCAAAGCTTTAAAAGTTACAGTCAGTGAAACCCTGATATCAATGATAATATTCCATTTTTGTTTTTAAAATTATATATATGTATATTTATTATTTGTTGTTTTTACATCATGTACCCCATCAAACTCAGATATCAGACCTCTCAGAATCATGTTCACTCTTATGATCTCCCCATTTGCAAAACTGCCTATTCATGCTGCTCATTTGTTTACTGGTGCATAATTAAGCTCGCTGTGGCTGGACCCTTAAAGAAAACAAGTCTTTCCTTACCCATCTCATTTCCAGAGGCCATCAATGCAGAAGTGAGGCATTGTGTCATTTAGCTATGTTCTAGCCTTGAGTTATGGGTACAATGATATCTCTCTCTTTTCATATATTTTTTTAAAGTCTACTAATAAGTGAGCATAGCCCCTGCTTCTCTTTCTGTGATTGTGTTACTTCGCTCAGGTGGATATTCTCCATATCCACCTATTTGCAGGCAAATTTTAGAGTATCAATGTTTTGTTACTGCTGAGTAGTCCTCAATTATGTAGATGTACCAGACTTGTTAATCCATTCCTCAGTTTACGGGCATGTAGGATGTTTCCATTTCTTGCTATTACAAATAATGCTGCTATGAACATATATGAGCTAACTCTTTTGGGATGTGAATGTTTGTTTTTAGGGTATATGCCTAAGAGTGGTATTGCTTGATCCTTGGGGAGATTGATTCCCATTTTTCTGCAAATCCACCTGTTAGTTGTTTAGTATGGGATTTTTCTGGATTTTTCATATACGCATCCAACGCTATGAATTTCCCTCTTAAGATTGCTTTCATTGTGTACCACAAGTTTGGGTTGGTTGTGGATTCTTTTTCATTAAATTATAGGAAGACTTTGATTTGTTTTTTAATTTCTTCCTTGAAGGTGGTTCAGTTGAGTGATGTTTAGTTTTCATTAGTTGGTAGGCTTTCTGTGATTTTTGATGATTTTGAACTCTAACTTTAGGCCCTGGTAGTCTGATGTGATACAAGATATTATTTTCATTCTTTTGTATCTAATGATATTTGCTTTATGGCCAATCATGTGGCCAATTTTAGAGAAACTTCCATCTTGTGCTGAGAAATATGTATTTTCTTTGTGTTTGTGTGGAAGCTTCTGTAAATATTTATTAAATCCATTTGTAACATAACCTCTGTTAGACTCCTTATTTCTCTGTTGAGTCTCTGTCTGTTTGATGTATCCATGGGTGAAAGTGAGGGAATGAATTCTCCCACTATAGAGTATGAGAACTGATGTAGGATTTGAGCTTTACCAGTGTTTCTTTTACATAGAGAGGTGCCCTTATGTTAGGGGCAGAAATATTCAGGATTGAAATCTCATTGTAATCAATTTTGCCTGAAATGAATAAATAATGTCCATCCTGGTCTCTTTTAATCAATTTATTGCTTATGTGATTCAATGAAACTCTCTTAAGTTCTATATATAACTATTAAGTCCATTTGAATCATAACAGTTGTTAGATCCCTTCTTTCTCTGTTAAGTATTATTTCGGGTAGACCTATCTAATAGTAAGAATGGGGTACTGATTTTTTTAACTCTTAGTGTGTGTGATTTGATATGAGATTTAAGCTTTAGTCATTTTTTTCCAAATATATGTTGCTTTTTTGTGGGGCATAAATGTTCAGGATTGAGACTTCATCTTGGTTGATTTCTCCTGAGATGAAAAAGTGATATCTGTCTTGATTTCTTTTGATTGGTTTCAGCTTGATGTTTATTTTGTTAGATATTAGGATGACTAAATTAGCTTGTTTCTTACATATATTTAATTGGAAATTTTTTCCCCAACACTTTACTCTGAGCCAGTGTATGTCTTTGAAGTGAGGGTATGTCTTTTGTGTGTGGCAGAACAATGGGTTTTGGTTTTATATCCATCATGTCAGAGTGTGTCTTATTGTAGGTGAACTTGGTGTATTAATTAGTATCTACCCCAACCTTTCTGGTGTAGCCCACATGTTTGATGTAACTTCAAGCCCTGTTGTCTCTGAGCCCCAAATAATCACAAAAAGTCTTTCATTAATTTCATGCTGATTGACCAATGGCTTAGACATATTGCTAGTTAGCTCTCTCATTTTAACTCAACCTATTTTCATTAATCTGTTTAGCCATGTGGCCTGCTAACTTTTTTATAGAGCAGCATGATTATTTTCTTTCTTCTGCTGCCATCTCACTGGTGTCTCTGCTGGAGTCTCTGCTATGTTCTTCTGGTTGCGGGAGTCTTCTTTGTCTGGTACCCTGAAATACACTTCTTGTCTGCATTTTGTCAAATCAGTAGAAGGGACAAATATTAGCAATGTGCAAAAACATATATATATATATATATATATATATTCCAAACACATCTTTTTAAATGTAAGAATAACACATAGATACACAGCATGAAGAGTTTGTGAAAAACAAGGAATGCTAAAAAAATTGTCAGCTTAAATAACTGTTATAGAATATGTTTTTTTCTCTTTTCCTTTTTTTATTATGAATAAAGAAGTCACATTTCTATCCCTGTATATACTTAATCAAGGTCCCTTCCCCCTCCTACCACATCAGGTCATTCTTCTCCACATCTCCCCATCCCCCCCATGGGCAGGTGATCCCATTGTCCCAAGGTCCCAATATTGCTTAATTCTGCCTCCACTCCTGGCAAATCCAGTTTTCTCCCATCAACATCAAGACTGAGTCAGGTGTTCCTCTAGGAAGAGGGGGATCCAAGGGGTCAGTCCAAGGTGCTTCCATCCCAAGCTGTTCAGTGGTTGTGGTTTGCAGCTTGGAAATGCTTTGCTTTTTTGCTGTGGTTGTTTTTGTTTAGAGTCCACTAATGAGTAAGTACATTCCCTGCTTATCATTCTAGGTTTCTGATACCTCACTCAGAAGAATATTCTCCAAATCCATCCATTTGCCTACAAATTTTAGGACATCATGTTTTCTTACTGCTGAGATGTACTCCATTGTGTAGATGTACCACTGTTTGTTAATCCATTCTTCAGTTGAAGAGCATTTAGGTTGTTTCCACGTTCTTGTTATTACAAATAATGCTGCAATGAACATAGCTGAGCTAATGCCATTGGAGTGTGACTGTGTGTCTTTAGGTTATGCATCCAGAAGTGGTACTGCTGGGTCCTTGGGGAGATTGATTCTCAGTATTCTAAGAAACTGCAATACTGCATTGCTAAGTGGCTGAAGAAGCTTACACTCTCACTATCAATGGAGGAGAATTCCCTTGTCCTACACTCTCCCCAGCATAGGCTGTCATCTGTATCTTTTATTTTAGCCAATCCAACAGGTGTCAGGTAGTATCTCAAAGTTGTTGTGATTTGCATTTCTCTGATGGCTATTGATGATGAGCTCTTTTTCAGGTGCCTTTCAGCCATTTGTAATTCTTCTGCTGAGAATTCACTTTTTAGATCTGAACCCCATTTTTTGATTGGGTTATTCAAGGTTTTGGGTTATAGATTCTTGAGTTCTTTATATATCTTAGAGATCAGTCCTCTATCACTGGTAGGGTTGGTGAATATCTTTTCCTATACTGTAGGCTGTCTTTTGGTCCTATTGACAGTGTCCTTGGCTTTACAGAAGCTTCTTAGCTTCAGACGATTCCACTTATTGATTGTTGATCTTAGTGTCTGTGCCACTGGTGTTATATTTAGGAAGTGGTCACCTGTGTCAATTTGTAAAAGTGTATTTTCCACTTTATTTTCTATCAAATTCAAAGTGTCTGGGTTTATGTTGAGGTCTTTGATCCACTTGAATTTGAGGTTTTTTTTGCAGGGGGACAGGTTAAGATCTATTTGCATTTTGCTACACACTACCATCCAGTTATGCCAACACCATTTGTTAAATATACTATCTATTTTTGATTGAATATTTTGAGCCTCTTTGTCAAACATCTGGTATTCATAAAATTAGGAACTAGACAAGGATGTCCTCTCTCCCATTATCTACTCAATATAGTTTTTGGAGTTTTAGATACAGCAATAAGAGAACAGAATGAAATTAAGGAGATAAAAATTGGAAAAGTAGAAGTGAAACTATCTCTATTTTCAGATGATATGATTGTATATATAAGTGACCCACACATTTCTTCCAAGGAACTTTTATGGCTGAGAAACATCTTCAGCAATGTAGCATGTTACAAGATTAATTCAAAGAAATCAGTAGCTCTTCTATACACAAAAGAAAAAAGGGATGAAAAAGAAATAAGGAAAACAACATCTTTTATAATAGCTGCAAATTATATTAAATACCTTGGTGTAACTGCAACGAAAGAGATAATAGATCTATTCGACAAAAATTTTAAATCACTGATGAAAGAAATAGAAAGGATATCAGTAAATGGAAAACTCTCCCATGTTCCTGGATAGGTGGGATCTACATAGTAAAAATGACAATTCTACCAAAGGCAATGAATGTACAGATTCCATGCACTGCCCATCAAAATCCCAACACAATAATTTTTGGACCTTGAAAGAACAATACTCAATTTCATTTGGAATGACAGAAAAGCCAGGATTGCCAAAACAGTTTTGCTCAACAAAAGAACCTCAGGAGGCATCACCATTCCTGACTTAAAGTCATACTATAGAGCTACAGTAATAAAAACAGCCTGATCCTGGCATAAAAACAAACTTGTGGATCAATGAAACAGAATTGACAATCCAGACATTAGCCCAAAAACCAAGACATATTTTATGGCATTATTCCTTTCTTTAAAAAAACAAAAACACTGAACCTAATATCTTTTTTTTTCCCATTATATATAAAAACTTACAACCTACACTATAAACAAAGGCTAACATCCACAATCCATTTTTGGGGAATGTGGGCATACATCACTACACTACTTCCTACTGAATGAAGTTATTGACAATATTATAGGCACCAAAAAAATTTAGAATTGTGGACAATTCTTTAGCAAAGTAATCTGAAAGTCTGCATTATCTCAGTCAGTTTCCTTAAAGTTATTTTGAATGCAGAACTGAGAGTATACTGCAGTGGAAGTTTTCTGAAATACTGGATGATCTGGGCCATCTGTTTCCATTGGAGACATTTCAAAGTTTTTTTTTTTTTTCTTGACCAAACTTTATTTCCTTAAATCTGGAATACATCCACAGTCTCTTATTTTCTGTGCAAATAAAAAAAAACTCATTTTATCCACAATAGCATATAATTTTATTTCAATTTTAAGGTCAACTCATTTGCAAAATATATAGGTTGATCAAATATGCCTTTAATTTACTAAATAAATATAGTTAACAATAAAACTCAGATTTAGACTACATAATATTTTATTAACTTCAAATTTTTCAATGCTAATAACAAAAGAAAAGCCACAGAGAGGCATTGGGTTATAGAGAAAAAAAAACTACTGAGTTAAGACAGCTTCTTTCAAAAATGTATTGACCTCAGGATGGAAGCAGAATGAGAACTGTGTTGGAGAAGGGATTTTGATTTTCTTCCCTCATGTTGAAAAAAGTATGAATACTATAAAAATTGAAGTGCAATTCAAGCAGGAGTTAGGTCTTTTTGTTAATTATTTTGCAATTTGAAAAACAATATCAAACATTATATAAAAAGCAAAATACTGAAGATAGCTAAGAAAAAAACATAAGTTAATAGCTCTCCTCTTTTCTCTAAAAAAAAAAAAATGAAACCTAACAAATAAAATCCAGCTCAGCTACAGTTGAAGAAAGAAGTGTAGGTCACACATAATGTCCATAGATGCACTATGGCCACCACAAATTTCTGCTAAGCAATTCTTCTATAGACAAACCAGAAATTTTGTTTTGTTTTCGGTATGTGTGTGTTTTAATTCACTTTATTCACCCATTATCTTTCAATGAAATGATGCTTTTGCTTAAACTCTACTAATGAGTGAATAGATCCAAAATTTATTTTCCTGGGTTTGTGGGTCCTCTCTAAGAATGATATCCTCCAAGTAAATTCATTTGCCTACAAATTTTAGTGTATCATTTTTTTCTTACAGCTGAGTTGTACTCCATTATGTAGATCTGCACAGTTTGTTAATCTATTCTGCAGTTGAGGGGCATCTAGGTTTCTTCCATGTTCTTGCTAATTTAAATAATGCTGCTATGAACATAGTTCAGATAATGCTTTTGGGGGTGTGAATGTGTGTCTTCAGGTTATATGCTCAATAGTAGTATGCAGGTTCTTAGGGAGAGTGATTGCTAGTTTTCTGAGAAACCACCATACTGCATTTCAGAGTGGATGAAGAAGTTTACATTCCCACCAACAATGAAGGAGTGTTCCCCATGCTCCACATCTACTCTAGCATAGGCTATCATCTGTGTTTTTTAACTTAGCCATTCTGACATGTGTAAAGTGGTATCTCAAAGATTTTTGGATTTGCATTTTCTCTGATAGCTAAAGATGTTGAACATGTATGACAAGGGACTTTCAGCCATTTGTAATTCTTCTGCTGAGAATTCCCTTTTTAGCTCTGAAACCAATTTTGTAACTGGGTTATTAAGAGTTTGGGGCTCTAGTTTCTTGAGTTCTCTATATATTTTAGAGACCAGTCCTCTGTCACTTGTAGGGATGGTGAAAAGATTTTCCCATTCTGTAGGCTGTAGTTTTGTCTTTATGACAGTGTGCTTGGCCTAACAGAAGCTTCTCAGATTCAGGAGGTCCCAATTATTGATTGTTATTCTTAGTGTCTGTGCTACTGGTGTTATATTTAGGAAGTGGTTGCCTGTGCCAATGCGTTGGAGTGTATTTCCCACTTTCTTTTCTATCAAATTCAGTGTAAATGTTTTTTTTGTTGAAGTCTTTGATGAACTTGATTTTGAGTTTTGTGGAGCATGAGAGGATTGAATATTTTTTGCATTTTTCTACATATTGTCATCAAGTTACTCCAACAAAATTTGGTGAAATTAGTATCTTCTTTCCTTTCAATATGTTTGACTTCTTTATCAAAAATCAGGTGTCCATGGATGTGTGGGTTAAAGTCAGGGTTTTCACTTCTGTTCCATTGATCAACAAGTCTGATTTTTATTCCAGTACTCAGCAGTTTTTAATACTGTAGCTCTATAGTATAACTTAAAGTCAGGGATATTGATGTCTCCCAAGGAACTTTTGTTTGGCAAAGTTGTTTTGACAATCCTGGATTTCCTGTTGTTCTAAATGAAATTGAGTAGTGTTCTTTCAAGGTCTATAATAACTTGTGTTGGGATTTTGATGGGAATTGCATTGAATCTTTAGATTGCTTTTGGTGAAATTACCATTTTTACTATGTTGATCCTATTTATCCAGGTACATGGGAGATCTTTCCATTTTCTGATATCCTTTTAAATTTATTTCTTCATCAATTTACACTTTTTGTCAAATAGATCTGGTTTTTCTTTGGTATTTCAAGGTATTTAATGATATTTGCAGCTATTATAATATATATAATATATATATATATGTATATATATATATATATATATATATCCCTTATTTCTTTTCAGTCCATTTTTCTTTAGTGTATAGGAGGGCTACTTACACATTTGAGTTAATATTGTATCCTGCTTCATTGTTGAAGGTGTTTATCAGCTTTAGGAGTTCTCTGGTTGAATTTTGTGGGCCACTTATGTATACAATCTTATCATCTGCAAATATAGTTTAACTTCTTTTTTCTAATTTGTATCACCTTACTCTTTTTTCATTCTCCATTGATTTAGCTAAAACTTCAAGAAATATATTAAATAGATAAGGGGAGAGAGGACATCCTGTTCTCACTCCTGATTTTAGTGGTATTGTCAATTGTCAGATTGGCTAAGATAAAAGACACTTGTGACAGCCTATGCTGGAGAGTTTCCAGAACAAGGGGAACACTCCTCCATTGTTTATGGGAATGTAACCTTCTTCAGCTACTCTGGAATGCAGTATGGCAGTTTCTCAGAAAATTGGGAATCAATTTCCCCAAGAATCCTGCAATATCACTTCCGAGTATATAACCTAAAGAAGCACATTGACACTCCAAAGGCATTAGCTCAACTGTGTTCATAGTAGCATTATTCGTAATAGCAAGAACCTGGAAATAACCTAGATGCCCTTCAACAGAAGAATGGATTAACAAAATGTGGTACATCTATGCAATGGTGTACTACTCAGCAGTAAAAAATATGATATACTAAAATTTGCAGGCAAATGAATGGATTTGGAGAATATCCTCCTGAGAGAGGTATAACAAACCCAGAAAGGTAAGCAGGGGATTATTTATTCTTGTCAGTGGTATTGACAAGTGGCATTGCTGGGTCCTTGGGGAGATTGATTTTCAGTTTTCTAAGAAACTGCCATACTGTGTTCCAAAGTGGCTGAAGAAGCTTACGCTCCCACCAACAATGGAGGAGTGTTCCTCTTGCTGTGCAACCTCTCCAACATTGGCTGTCCTCTGTGTCTTTTTTCTTAGCCAATCTAACAAGTGTCAGGTGGTACTTCAAAGTTGTTTTGATTTGCATTTCTCTGATGTCTAAAGATGATGAGCACTTTTTTCAGGTGCTTTTCAGCCATTTGTAATTCTTCTGCTGAGAATTCCCTTTTTAGATCTGAAACCCATTTTTTGATTGGGTTATTCAAGGTTTTGGGCTCTAGATACATGAGTTCTTTATATATCTTAGAGATCAATCCTCTATCACTTGTAGGGTTGGTGAAAATCTTTTCCCATTCTGTACGCTGTCATTTTGTCCTATTGACTGTGTCCTTGGCTTTACAAAAGCATCTCAGCTTCAGGAGATTCCACTTATTTATTATTGATCTTTGTGTCTGTGCCACTGGTATTATATTTAGGAAGTGATCACCTGTGCCAATTTTAGAAGTGTATTTCCCACTTCCTTTGTATCAACTTCAGAGTGGCTGGGTTTATATTGAGGTCTGTGATCTACTAGGATTTGAGTTTTGTGTAGGGTGACAGGCTTGGATCTATTTGCATTTTTCTACACACTTCCATCCAGCTATGCCAACACCATTTGTTAAATATACTATCTTTTTTCTATTGAATATTTTGGGTCTCTTTGTCAAAGATCAGGTGTTCATAGGTTTTTGAGGTAATGTCTGGATCCTCAATTCTATTACATTGATCCACAGGTCTGTTTTTGAGCCAGTACCAGGCTGTTTTTATTACTGTAGCTCTATAGTATAACTTGATGTCAGGGATGGTAATACCTCCTGAGATTCTTTTGTTGAGTACAATTTTTTTGTCAATCTTGGCTTTCTTGTTATTCCAAATGAAATTGAGTATTGTTCTTTCAAGTTCCAAAAAATATTGTGTGGGATTTTGATGGGCAGTGCATTGAATCTGCAGATTGCCTTTGGTAGAATTGCCATTTTTAGTATGTTGATCCTACCTATCCAGGAACATAGGAGAGCTTTCCATTTTCTGATATCCTCTTCATTTTCTTTCTTCAGTGATTTAAAATTTTTGTCAAATAGGTCTGTTACTTCTTTTGTTATAGTTACTCCATGTTATTTAATACTATTTGCAGCTATTGTGAAGGGTAATGTTTCCCTTATTTCTTTTTCAGCTCTTCTATCATTAGTGTATAGAAGGGCTACTGATTTCTTTGAGTTAATTTTGTATCCTGCTACATTGCTGAAGCTGTTTATCAGCCATAGCAGTTTCTTGGAAGAATTTTGTGCGTAACTTATGTATACAATCATATCATCTGCAAATAGAGATAGCTTCACTTCTTTTCCAAATTGTATCCCCTTAATCTCTATTCGTTCACTTATTCCTTTAGCTAAGACTTTGAGAACTATATTGAATAGATAAGGGGAGAGAGAACATCCTTGTCTAGTTCCTGATTTTAGTGTTATTACTTTGATTTTTTCTCCATTAATTATGATACTGGCTGTCAGCTTCTTGTAAATCACCTTTACTATATTTAGATATTCTCCCTGTATTCCTGATCTCTCCAGGGCTTTAACCATAAAGGAGTGTTGAATTTTGTCAAAGGGTTTTTCATCATCTAAGGATATGATCATGGGGTTTTGTTTCTTTAATTTGTTTATGTGATGGATAACATTTACAGTTTTTTGTATGTTAAACTAGCCCTGCGTTTCTGGGATAATGCCTACTTGGTTGTTGTGGATGATATTTTTTATGCATTGTTGTATACAGTTTGCCAAAATTTTGTTGAGAATTTTTGCATCAATATTCATGAGGGAAATTGGTCTGTAATTCTCATTTTTTGTGTCTTTGAGTGGCTTGGGTATTAGTGTAATTGCTGCCTAAGAAAAGGAATTTGGCAATATTCCTTCAGTGTCTACTGTGTGAAACAGTTTGAGGAGTAACGGTAGTAATCCTTCTTTGAATGTCTGGTAGAATCCAGCACTGAAACCATTTGGACCAGGGCTTTTATTTTGGGGGAGGCTTTTAATGACAGCTTCAAGTTCCTTAAGTGTTATAGGCCTGTTTAAGTAAATAATCTCATCTTGATTTAAATTTGTGGATGGTACCTGTCCAAATAGCTGTCCATTTCTTCTAGATTTTCCATTTTTGTGGAATGCAGATTTTCGAAATATGATCTGATAATTCTCTGGATTTCCTGGGGGTCTGTTGTTATGTCCCTTTTTTCATTTCTGATTTTGTTGATTTGAACACTCTCTCTCTGTTTTTTGGTTAGTTTTGCTAAGGGCTTATCTATCTTGTTAACTTTCTCAAAGAACCAACTCTTAGATTCATTGATTCTTTGTATTGTTCCTTTTATTTCAATTGTATTGATTTCAGCTCTTAGTTTGATTATTTCCTGCCATCTACTCATTCTAGGTGAGTTTGCTTCTAATTGTTCTAAGACTTTCAGCTGAGCTGTTAGGTCTCTATTGTTGAATTTTTCTAGGTTTTTTATGTAGGCATCTAGCACTAGGAATTTTCCTCTTAAGACTGCTTTCATTGTGTTCCACAAATTTGGATATGTTGTGGATTCATTTTCATTAAATTCTAGGAAGACTTTGATTTCTTTCTTAATTTCTTCCTAGACCCAAAGATAGTTCAGCTGAGTGATGTTTACTTTCCATGAGTTCGTAGGCTTTTTTGATTTTTGATGTTCAACTCTAACTTTAGGCCCTGGTGGTCTGATATGTTACAAGAGTTTATTTCCATTTTTTTGTATCTGTTGATATTTGCTTTATGAACAATTATGTGGTCAATTTTGGAAAAAGTTCTATGAGGAGCTGAGAAACATGTATATTCCTTTGTATTTGGTTGGAAGCTTCTGTAGATATCTACTAAATCCATTTGCATCACAACCACTTTTAGACTCCTAATTTCTCTGTTGAGTCTCTGTCTGGTTGACCTATCCAGGGTTGATAGTGGGGTATTGTAGTCTCCCACTGTTAGGGTGTAAGACTTGATGTGGGATTGAAACTTTAGCAACATTTATTTTACATAAGTATGTACCTTTATATTAGGGCATAAATATTCAGGATTGAAATCTCCTCTTGACCAGTTTTTCCTGTGATGAATAAGTAATGACCTTTTTGGTCCCTTTTAATTGCTTTTAGCTTAAAGTCTACTTTGTTAGATATTAGGATTGCAATCCCCACTTGTTTCTTAGGACCATTTGACTGGAAAATCTTTTCCCAACACTTTACTCTAAGCCTGTGTCTGTCTTTGCAGTTGAGGTGTGTTTCCTATAGGCAACAGAAGGATGGCTTTTGTTGTTGTATCCATCTTGTTAATGTGTGACATTTTAGAGGAGAGTTGAGTCTATTTATATTAAGGGAAATTAGTGACCAATGATTCATATTTCCTGGCATTATTGGTGGTAACTTTTTTGTCTTTCCTTTCTCTGGAGTATTCTTCTGTGGAATTATTGATTGTTTGTGGTTTCATGGGTGTATCTGGGGTCCTTAGGTTGGAGGTTTCCCTCTCATACTTTCTGTAGTGCTGGACTGGTAGATAGATATTGTTTCAGTCTGACTTTGTCCTGAAATACCTTGTTTACTCCATCTATGGTGATTGATAATTTTGTAGGGTATAGTATTCCAGTTTCACAGCCATGCTCTTTTAGCATCTGTATGTAAAGCCCTTCTTGCTTTCATTGTTTCCATTGAATTGTCAGGTGTTATTCTGATGGGTCTGCCTTTATATGTAAGTTGGCCCTTTTCTTTTGCATCTCTTAAAATATTTTCTTTGTTCTGTATGTTTTGTGACTTGATTATAATGTAGCACACTGACTTTTTTGGGGGGTCATATCTATTTGATGTTCTGTAAGCTTCTTATATCTTTATCGACATTTTCTTTTTCAGGTTAGGAAAGTTTTCTTCTATGATATTATTGAAAATGTTATCTGTGCCTTTGAGGTGAGTCTTCTCCTTCCTCTATTCTTATTATTCTCAAGTTAGGTCTTTTCATGGTATCCCAGATTTCCTGAACATTTTGAGTTATGGCTTTTTTGGTTTTAGTATTTTCTTTGACTGATATATCTATTTGAGCTTCTGAGTCTTCCACTTCAGAGATTTTATCTTTCATCTCTTGAACTCTGTTTGTTATGTTTGTATATGTGGTTCCAGCTTTTTTCTTCATGTTTTCTATGTCCATCTTTGCCTTATTTTGTGCCTTTTTTATTGCTTCTATTTCAGCTTTTAGTTCCTAGCATATTTCTTTAATTTTTGTTTACTTTTTCTTGGTTTTCTTTCTTTTTTTGTTCATCTCTTCCAATTTTTTGTTTCTATTTTCTTCTATTTCTTTAAGGCAAATTTTCATATCTTCTTTGAGAGCTTCAATGATCATCATAAAAGAATTTTTGGTGCTGCTTCCTTCTGTTTCCTCTTCATTGTTTTTTCAGATCTTGTAGTTGTAGGATCGCCTCTTTCTTCTGGAATTACCTTGTTGTTCTTTAAATTATTATGTAAATTTTTACACTGGCATCTGCCCATGGCTTCTGTGGTTCACGATTAGGTGGCTCCTGGTCAGTTGTTTACTCATGCTTGTGTGTCTTCTGTCACCTCTGAACAAAAGGCCTCCTCAATCTCTATATCTGCTCTGGGCAGGGGACTGAAATTAAAGTCTTCAATCCTTCCTTTTGAGCAGTTGGAGGCAGGGTGTCCATGGGCAGCAGCTGGGGGGACCATGGCAGTCAAAGTTTATCTCTGTCTGCTACAGAGTGTGTGGGGACACGCTCTACAGAGAGCACCTTGTCCTGGAACCAGAATCAGAACCCGACCAGAAGACAAATTTTCCTGGCAGGGATTCAGGTGCTGGAGGCTGCTGGACTCACCTCACCTTTGGACAGAGTCTTAGTCTGTCTTTAAGATTCCTCTGTTCTTGTCTGTTTGTTCAGTTGGAGGTGGGTAGCCATGCAAATTCACTCAGCAGCAGCTGGGGGGATGGTGGCAGTCAGAGTTTATCTCTGTCTGCTACAGAGTGTGTGGGGACTCACTCTAGAGATAGCTCCTGGTCCCAGAACCGGAACTATAACCCAAGAGGAACAGAATTTTCCCTGGCATGGATTCAGGCGCTGGCGCTTGCTGGACCCACCTCACCTTTGTGCGGAGGCTGAGTCTGTCTTTCAGAGTCCTCTGTCCTTGTCTGTTTGCTCTATTGTTTTTTTTTTTTCTTCAATTTTTAGTACCTGGAATGATTCTTTCATTTGTTGTATTTCTCTTTCTTTCAAATTTTGTTTTCGTCTATTATAATTTTTTTCTTGTTTTTCTTTAAAGGACTTTTTCATATCCTCTTTCAAGGCTTCTGTACTCTTCATAAGTTTTGTTGTATTGTTTTTTCCTTCTGTTTTCTCTCCATTGCTCTGTTTGTTTCTTGGTGTTGTAGAGACATCAGCTTATTCTGGTGGTACATTGTTGTTCTTTATATTGCTATATGTATTCTTGCACTGATGTCTGCCCATTTCTTCCTTGGTTCACTCTAGTCAATAATTAGTAGAATCCTATTCTGTTAGGGATACACTGGATATGTGTCTCCTGTCTGCTCTAGAGTCTGCATGACTTCTTTCCCTGGTCAGGTTACAGGATCCTTGCTATCTTAAGCTGCCTGCCTCCCACTCTGCCTGAAACACCATGGGGTCATGCTGTTCAGAGAGCTAGATAAATATATAATATCAAACAGAGATATATTTTAGATAGATTTTTTTGAAATACTTCAGAGATCTGCAGAATATCTTATTTTTTAAGGTATGTTCTATTTATTTTTATGACAATGAGACTTCTTTGCATCTTGTAGCATCAATCTACTTCAGAAATTATGATAGGTATTGAATAAACTCCATATGGAGTTGTCTTTTTTGCAACAAAAGTTAACTAGTAGGCAAGAAAGGACCTTTGCCTTTACTACTGAGATTATAATGTCCTAAATGGATAGGTAGGATACAAGAAAAGACACAATGAACTTTGCCTTTACAAGGTAGTAATGTCTTTGACAGATAGGACTGTCAGATATGCTAGGCCTGAAGGCTGGAGATGAATGCCCCAACACTACACAGAAAAAATGGTTGATTGTCCAGGCAGGCAACTATTTCTGTCATTTTTCACATTGTTTTGGAAGTCACTTTCTTGCATTTTTTATTTACTTAATTATTTTTTTTCTTCTTTGGACTTTAATGTAGTTATGATTAGATATTTATATTTATAATTTTTCTAGTTACAGTTTTATAAAAGAAATTTACTAAGAGATGTAAAGTGTATAATTTTGAGAGCTATCAAATCTAGTCTTCTTTGGTAATACAAGTTAGATACAAAGTGAATTCTTTGGATTCACCAAAATCACATAAATAGTAAAATGTTTTGTTTTTTAAATTTTTTAACTGTCAATGGACTAAACATTACTGATGTAATTATTTTTTTAATATTACATAATGTTATTGTATCTATTTTATATATTTTACTGACATTTATTATAACTTTATAATATTTTTGACAGGTGATATGTGGTGATATGTTGTATATTTAATAAAGTTCGTTACATTACAGGACAAAATCCCCTATAGTCAAACAATGAAGGACAGGGAGTGATGACTAATTCTTTTAATTCCATCACTCAGGAGAAAAAAATTCATATGAATCTGTTAGTTTAAGGCATAATAACCAGGCACTAGTAGCTCACACTTTTAATCCTAACTCTAGCAGTGTTGAACTAGGAAGATAAATAGCTTGGTGGAGAAAGAAATATAAAGGTAAAGTTCAGCCATTCTGTCTCATTGAGCATTCAGGCTGAGGACCCATGAAGATAAAACTTTCTATATTTGGACAGAGAAGTTGGCTGTGTGAGAATTGGTTGTGGTCTGATATTTCAGTATTTCCCCTATATCTGGCTCTGAGTTTTTATTATAATACTATATGGATGTTGTACAATAGAGCATACTTTAAATAGAGAAATTTTCTTTATACGGCCATTCAAGACTGCCCGAATGTGTCCTTAAAATAATATAAACACACATATAAGTTAATAATTATAGAAATACTGACATATATGTGAAATATATCTTATGTCATTATACTGACATATAATATAAAAATAAAATAAAATAACACTTAGAAAAATATTGGCTATAGTCTAATTTTGTAGAAATATTTTATTTTACTTCATTTAGTTTCTGATCTAAAATATCAAAATAAACCTTTTGGATTTATTCTGTTTTTCTGTAAAAGCAGATCATTTGTTTCTATAACACATAAAACATAGATTTCAATATATTCAACCATCAATTGAGGAAAATGGAAAGAATATATTATGCATTTGTTTGCTGTTAAAATACATTTTAAAAATTGTTTTGCCAAATATGTTTATATAATTTACATTCAAAACATTCTATTCATGTAAAATAAACTTTACAATAAATCATTTAAAATATATACATATTTAAGTATTATGAAAGATTACACAAGTTTTTACAAAGTATTTCTAAAATGCTGAGTTATTTGTTATAATAATAAATTATTTTTAATTAAAAATGAGATACGGTGAAAGCAACAGGCATTGTAGTCTTCAATAAACAAATTAAATCATTTTCTATGCAGGAGAATGAGACCAGATGTCTTTTATGGACTTCAATTACATAATTATGGTGCCATATTTCTACATTTTATGCTCAGAATTTCCTGAACAGGATGCACATTCCACTATGTTAATATAATGAAAATTGCATTTCTAATTAATACTAAGTATGTTTTTCTGTTGCTTTATGCTCAATATAGTACTAAACAGAGAAAATAAAAATTTGCTGAGCACCTTCATTTTAGAAGATACCTTATAAGATAGGAAAATTACATATCCTAATTTAATTACTGTCTTTCTAAGACCACAGAGCACATATTATATTGTATCCTATGTAAAATACATTGGGGTTTCTTTCATGTATGCTCTCTCTATTCTTTTTATGTTTGCATTTATTTAATTCTCAAGTTTCTTTTCTAATTCACTGAATTTGTTTTTCAAGTTGGTTAGTTGTTTTATGTCTTCTATTATTGAGAATTAGTAGTGTTTTGTTTGATTTATTTATAAGATTATTTGACAGTACATTTCTTACTTCCCTTTTCTCTTTCAAATCTTTCCTTATATACATTCTCAGTCTTATTAAAAACCTTGGCTTCTTTTTTCAACAATTGTTATTGCATGCAGACCAATCTCTTCTGCCTACATCTTTCATATAATATGTAATTTCTCAGTCATTTCTCTTATGCCATGCCTGCTTGCTTGTTGTTATTGTCCCTTCAATGATGGCCATAGACTTACCTCTTAAATTCTAAGCAATCCTCAAATTTATTGCTTTTTTGTAGTTTGGCTAAGCCATAGAGTATCTTCACAGAAATAGGAAAGTTACTAAAATATCCATTTACTAATTTCAATTATTCAATTTTTTTGAACAGTATAGACAACCTTGCCAATATGTATGGATGACATAATTAATGCATGAGTTAAAAATATGTTTTTCCCTCTGGATAAATTAAGAGAAAAACACCGATAATTAAATTTTTTTCCAGCAATCACAATTTGTATACATCATTTGTATCTAGAATACTGAATATTCAGGTGTCTTTAATGATATATAACTAAGGTATAATATTGATACCATCTGCAAAATGCACAGAAACACAAGGAATATACATTTTATCAGGTAAGTTTTTCAATATTATTGTTTCTTATATTAATGTCAGAA